>JAULUF010000004.1:0-182500 GCA_031834385.1 Semotilus atromaculatus | reverse complement strand
CCAACCTCATTTAAAAACAGTCTGTCAGTGCCATCTTTTGAACATTCATCATATTGCATTGGTTTTAATTTGTCCTCAGAGCACTAATCTCTCACTAAAAAAATATTTTTAAGTTACACATTCTACATTGATTAAAAAAGAAACATCAAATGTGTTTTAGTCGTAGTATTATTTTATTTTTTTCAATGATCAATCCATGAACATCTGCCATAACAAAATGAAGGAGTATGTTATCATGTTTCCACTGTTCGAACTCACCTCACACACACACACACACAGAACATACTCCGTCATTTTGTTCATAGAGGACATAAATCAAACTGCAAAGTGTTTAATTACATTTGTGGACACTCGCAAAAAAACACAACATTGTGCTTTTGTAAAGTAAATTCAAGCAATCCGCCTCCGAAATGTAGCTTATTTTAAAATTAAACGAAAATGCTCACCGCTGCACGGGCATACCTAATATATTTATATATAAATACAATTGGCTTACCTGATTTTGAACACAAGAGGGCAGTATAGCCCTATGTATTACTTGATGTATTTATTTTTTGACTGAATAGCGCATTCTGGCTGTTTTAAAACTTGTACATTATTTTTAAATTGAAAACAAGAATAAAATGGGTTTAGTTTAGTGTTTCCTTTTTCGACATGACTTTAATCCCTCGCCATAGCAAAACAATTTGAGATATTCAATTTCCGTTCACAATATAGCATCTTTAATGTATTTTCATCATGTTGAAAAAGTCTGGTGGGAATTAAATAAACCACTTAAAAGGAGTAAGTACAAATGTAGAGGCTGGTTTTGCAAAACATCATTCATCATATTGCATTGGTTTTAATTTCTTGTCCTCAAACAGAGCACTAATCTATTTATTTATAAGTTACACATTCTACATTGATTAAAAAAGAAACATCAAATATGTTTTTAGTCATAGTATTTTTTTATACAGAAATAAATTATTTGTAATTCAGATGAGAATAAAGTTAGTGTTTTACAATTTTAAGGAAAACAAATCTATTGTTCTGAAATATAGCACATTCATTTTAAATTCATACAGCTTCAATTACCAATACAATCTTAATTTTATTTAAAGCAAACTATACATTTAAAAGATCTGAGTTCTATGCATATTTTGTAATTTATAAAAATATAAAATTGTTATGCAAAAAGACAAGGCCTTAGAGATTTATTTATCCTTTAATGCAGGAAAAATCACACAGCAATGAAAGGCTTAATCTCTTGTCACTGTAACAGACAGACAGCCACACACATACACACACACATAAACACAGACACCACCCCTCCCTCCCCCTCCCTCCCTCCCTCCCTCCCTCCCTCCCTCCCCACACAGACAGCCACACACACACACACACACACACAGAATGGGAGGAGGCCCTCTCTCTGTCAGAGAGAGACAGAGAGAGATACCATTTCAAGAAATCCACATTCAAACCACAATATCTGACTTTCTGAGGGTCGGAGATAATGACTTTAAATTAGAAAGTTGTTTGGCTTGAAGAGAAGAATATACACGCTGAGTTTTGTAACTGTAGGTGAAACTAACTAAGTTATAACACACTTTATATGTCCTTTTTTAGTCATGAAAATTCATTTCCTCGCCACGGCCAAACCGTTCGAGATATCAAAAATCCGTCCGCAATTTAGCATCCTCAATGTCTTGACTTCATGCACACCGAGTTTGGCGATGATTGAATGAATTGCCTAGGAGTAGTACTTCACATTCCACAGCAAGCGTTTTCCAAACAACCCATAATAGCCGACTTCCTGTTGGACTGGCGTAAAACTTGACCGGGGGTAAGATGTTCAACCCGATGAGATCTATATGTGTACTGAGTTTCATATTAATTCATGCAAGCGTGTTGGATATATGGACCAAATTGTCGGACCCCGTTCAAGGGGGCGCTGTTGAGCCCCCCTGCCACGCCCGGGTACCAGCTTCAGCCCGGCCCTGATGGCCGTGGGTTCTGACCTGTGTGCAAAATTTCAAGCGTTTTTGAGCACGTTAAGAGCCCCAAAAGCCCTTGAAACCTTGAAATCCATTAAAAGCAATAGACAAATCCCTCACACACAGAGACAGAGAGAGAGGGAGAGAAAATTCTCAGAAACATCCATATCAATAATCCTTTCACAAGTCTACATCTGGCGTGTGTTTACATTATACACATAAAGTTTGAAGCAAATCGGGTAAAAATAAGAGGGTGATTTCAAAGCATTTTGAAAGTGACACACTTCCTGCTGCCAGTTGGTGGCGCTATAACATTGACTCACAATAGTCACATCCATGTGATCGGACTCTTACAACAAACACACTGCTGAAGTTTCATCAAGATCAGTTAATGTATGCAGAAGTTATAACACACTTCCTGTTTCCATTATTCGACATAAATTCGTTTCCTCGCCACGGCCAAACCGTTCGAGATATCAAAAATCCCCTCGCAACTTTTCATCGTCAATCTCTTGACTTCATGCTGACCGAGTTTCGTGGCGATTGGTTGAATTCTCTAGGAGGAGTATATCGAATTCCATTGCATGCGTTTTCCAAACAACCCTTAATAGACGACTTCCTGTTGGGCTGGGGTAAAAAGTAAAAGTACAAAGGATATATGAACCGATGAGATCTATATGTGTACCGAGTTTCATATTATTACATGCAAGCGTGTTTGATTTATGGACCAAGTTTTCGGACCCCGTTCCAGGGGGCGCTGTCGAGCCCCCCTGCCACGCCCAGGTACCAGCTTCAGCCCAGCCCTGATGGCCACGGGTTCTGACCCATGTGCAAAGTTTCAAGAGTTTTTGAGCATGTTAAGGGCCCCAAAATTGCCCAAATAGTCGTAAGAAAAATATAGAAAATGACTTTCCAAACCCATAATAACCGACTTCCTGTTGGGCTGACGTAAAACTTAGAACGCGAAAGTTGTTCGGCCCGATGAGATCTATAAGTGTACCGAGTTTCAGATTATTACATGCAAGCGTGTTTGATATATGGACAAGTGTTCAAAACCCGTTCCAGGGGGCGCTGTCGAGCCCCCCTGCCACGCCCGGGTACCAGCTTCAGCCCGGCCCTGATGGCCGCGGGTTCTGATCTGTGTGCAAAGTTTCCAGAGTTTTCGAGCACGTTAAGGGCCCCAAAAGTGCCAAAAAGGTAGTAAAATAATAAGAAGAAGAATAATAATAATAAAAAGAATAATAAAATATATATATATATATATATATATATAAATATAGCTGCGAGCAGCGATTACGGGCCCAAGCCGGTGGCACCGCAACCCCGGTGCCTTTAGTACCTAAAGGCACCGGGGTGGCGGTTCCGCCAGCTTTGGCCCTTCATCGCTGCTCGCAGCTATATTTATATATATATATATATATATATATATATATATATATATATATATAAACGGCCCGGTGGCACCGCCACCCCGGTGCCTTTGGGGTTATTGTGCACGACGTGCAAAAACGTAACCCCGCTTTGACTGTCGAAAAGAAGTGTGCTGTAGAGCTTGCATCAGTGTGGGCTCTGCAAAAGTCCGCATCGAGGGCACATATCAACCACAAAGTATGCGTGAGCAACCTTCTGAAACCTAAAATGAAAAATGAGACACCCTACGGTCTCATGGATTTAACAGACACATGAAATAAGTACACAAGACCGAAAATTCATATGAAGTGTGCCATTTGGGGCAGGGCCTATGATCGTGAACCACAATAGCCACATATATGAGATAATTTAAATTTAGAATATTTTTTAATGTCATAGGATGTCATATGTCAATATGTTTTGTAGCACTTAAATGTGTAAATCCAGAAGCCTAGTATTTATCAGGAAGTCTTTGTCCTTTGCCTGTCAACCTGATTTGTCTCTGCCTTTTCTGTTCTGCCCTGTTTGCCATTGTTCACCCTGCCTGTCTTGACCATTCTTAATAAAAAGCTGCAAATGGATTCAAAAAGACAAGGCCTTAAACTTGAACAAGGATTAAACTCTTGTAACTGTAACAGACACCAAGGCACAATCACACACACACACACACACACACACACACACACACACACACACACGCACGCAGTTTAAAAACAAAAAAATATTTATCCAACCTCATTTAAAAACAGTCTGTGAGTGCCATCTTTTGGACATTCATCATATTGCATTGGTTTTCATTTCTTGTCCTCAAACAGAGCACTAATCTGTTTATTTTTAAGTTAAACATTCTACATTTATTAAAAAAGAAACATCAAATGTGTTTTGAGTCATAGTATTATTTTATACAGAAATAAATTATTTGTAATTCAGATGAGAATAAAGTTAGTGTTTTACAATTTTAAGGAAAACAAATATATTGTTCTGAAATATAGCACATTCATTTTAAATTCATTCAGCTTCAATTACCAATACAATCTTAATTGTATTTAAAGCAAACTATACATTTAAAAGATCTGGGTTCTATGCATATTTTGTAATTTATAAAAATACAAAATTGTTATGCAAAAAGACAAGGCCTTAGAGATTTCTTTATCCTTTAATATAGGAAAAATCACACAGCAATGAAAGGCTTAATCTCTTGTCACTGTAACAGACAGCCAGCCACACACACACACACACACATAAACACAGACACCAGCCCTCCCTCCCCCTCCCTCCCCACACAGACAGCCACACACACACACACACACACACACACACACACACACACACACACACACACACACACAGAACATAGGCTACTCCGTCATTTTGTTCATAGAGGACATAATTCAAACTGCAAAGTGTTTAATTATATTTGTGGACACTCGCAACAAAGCACAACATTGTGCTTTTGTAAAGTAAATTCAAGCAATCCGCCTCCGAAATTTAAAATTAAACGAAAATGCTCACCTCTGCACGGGCATACCTAATATATTTATATATAAATACAATTGGCTTACCTGATTTTGAACACAAGAGGGCAGTATAGCCCTATGTATTACTTGATGTATTTATTTTTTGACTGAATAGCGCATTCTGGCTGTTTTAAAACTTGTACATTATTTTTAAATTGAAAACAAGAATAAAATGGGTTTAGTTTAGTGTTTCCTTTTTTGACATGATTTTTAATCCCTCGCCATAGCAAAACAATTTGAGATATTCAATTTCCGTTCACAATATAGCATCTTTAATGTATTTTCATCATGTTGAAAAAGTCTGGTGGGAATTAAATAAACCACTTAAAAGGAGTAAGTACAAATGTAGAGGCTGGATTTGCAAAACATCATTCATCATATTGCATTGGTTTTAATTTATTGTCCTCAAACAGAACACTAATCTATTTATAAAAGTTACACATTCTACATTGATTAAAAAAGAAACATCAAATATGTTTTTAGTCATAGTATTTTTTTATACAGAAATAAATTATTTGTAATTCAGATGAGAATAAAGTTAGTGTTTTACATTTTTAAGGAAAACAAATATATTGTTCTGAAATATAGCACATTCATTTAAAATTCATTCAGCTTCAATTACCAATACAACCTTAATTGTATTTAAAGCAAACTATACATTTAAAAGATCTGGGTTCTATGCATATTTTGTCATTTAAAAAAATACAAAATTGTTATGCAAAAAGACAAGGCCTTAGAGATTTATTTATCCTTTAATGCAGGAAAAATCACACAGCAATGAAAGGCTTAATCTCTTGTCACTGTACAGACAGCCAGCCACACACACACACACACACACACACACACACACATAAACACAGACACCAGCCCTCCCTCCCCCTCCCTCCCTCCCTCCCTCCCCACACAGACAGCCACACACACACACACACACAGAATGGGGAGGGGGCCCTCTCTCTGTCAGAGAGAGACAGAGAGATACCATTTCAAGAAATCCACATTCAAACCACAATATCTGACGTTCTGAGGGTCGGAGATAATGACTTTAAATTAGAAAGTTGTTCGGCTTGAAGAGAAGAATATACACGCTGAGTTTTGTAACTGTAGGTGAAACTAACTAAGTTATAACACACTTTATATGTCCTTTTTTAGTCATGAAAATTCATTTCCTCGCCACGGCCAAACCGTTCGAGATATCAAAAATCCGTCCGCAATTTAGCATCCTCAATGTCTTGACTTCACGCACACCGAGTTTGGCGATGATTGAATGAATTGCCTAGGAGTAGTACTTCACATTCCACAGCAAGCGTTTTCCAAACAACCTATAATAGCCGACTTCCTGTTGGGCTGGCGTAAAACTTGACCGGGGTTAAGATGTTCGGCCCGATGAGATCTATATGTGTACTGAGTTTCATATTAATTCATGCAAGCGTGTTGGATATATGGACCAAATTGTCGGACCCCGTTCAAGGGGGCGCTGTTGAGCCCCCCTGCCACGCCCGGGTACCAGCTTCAGCCCGGCCCTGATGGCCGTGGGTTCTGACCTGTGTGCAAAATTTCAAGCGTTTTTGAGCACGTTAAGAGCCCCAAAAGCCCTTGAAACCTTGAAATCCATTAAAAGCAATAGACAAATCCCTCACACACAGAGACAGAGAGAGAGGGAGAGAAAATTCTCAGAAACATCCATATCAATAATCCTTTCACAAGTCTACATCTGGCGTGTGTTTACATTATACACATAAAGTTTGAAGCAAATCGGGTAAAAATAAGAGGGTGATTTCAAAGCATTTTGAAAGTGACACACTTCCTGCTGCCAGTTGGTGGCGCTATAACATTGACTCACAATAGTCACATCCATGTGATCGGACTCTTACAACGAACACACTGCTGAAGTTTCATCAAGATCAGTTAATGTATGCAGAAGTTATAACACACTTCCTGTTTCCATTATTCGCCATAAATTCGTTTCCTCGCCACGGCCAAACCGTTCGAGATATCAAAAATCCCCTCGCAACTTTTCATCGTCAATCTCTTGACTTCATGCTGACCGAGTTTCGTGGCGATTGGTTAAATTCTCTAGGAGGAGTATATCGAATTCCATTGCATGCGTTTTCCAAACAACCCTTAATAGACGACTTCCTGTTGGGCTGGGGTAAAAAGTAAAAGTACAAAGGATATATGAACCGATGAGATCTATATGTGTACCGAGTTTCATATTATTACATGCAAGCGTGTTTGATTTATGGACCAAGTTTTCGGACCCCGTTCCAGGGGGCGCTGTCGAGCCCCCCTGCCACGCCCAGGTACCAGCTTCAGCCCAGCCCTGATGGCCACGGGTTCTGACCCATGTGCAAAGTTTCAAGAGTTTTTGAGCATGTTAAGGGCCCCAAAATTGCCCAAATAGTCGTAAGAAAAATATAGAAAATGACTTTCCAAACCCATAATAACCGACTTCCTGTTGGGCTGACGTAAAACTTAGAGCGCGAAAGTTGTTCGGCCCGATGAGATCTATAAGTGTACCGAGTTTCAGATTATTACATGCAAGCGTGTTTGATATATGGACAAGTGTTCAAAACCCGTTCCAGGGGGCGCTGTCGAGCCCCCCTGCCACGCCCGGGTACCAGCTTCAGCCCGGCCCTGATGGCCGCGGGTTCTGATCTGTGTGCAAAGTTTCCAGAGTTTTCGAGCACGTTAAGGGCCCCAAAAGTGCCAAAAAGGTAGTAAAATAATAAGAATAATAATAATAATAAAAAGAATAATAAATAATCCTTAGGAAAACAATAGGGCCTTCGCCTTTTCAGGCTTGGGCCCTAAATATAGCTGCGAGCAGCGATTACGGGCCCAAGCCGGTGGCACCGCAACCCCGGTGCCTTTAGTACCTAAAGGCACCGGGGTGGCGGTTCCGCCAGCTTTGGCCCTTCATCGCTGCTCGCAGCTATATTTATATATATATATATATATATATATATATATATATATATATATATATATATATATATATATATAATATTTATAAACGGCCCGGTGGCACCGCCACCCCGGTGCCTTTGGGGTTATTGTGCACGACGTGCAAAAACGTAACCCCGCTTTGACTGTCGAAAATAAGTGTGCTGTAGAGCTTGCATCAGTGTGGGCTCTGCAAAAGTGCGCATCGAGGGCACATATCAACCACAAAGTATGCGTGAGCAACCTTCTGAAACCTAAAATGAAAAATGAGACACCCTACGGTCTCATGGATTTAACGGACACATGAAATAAGTACACAAGACCGAAAATTCATATGAAGTGTGCCATTTGGGACAGGGCCTATGATCGTGAACCACAATAGCCACATATATGAGATAATTTAAATTTAGAATCATTTTTAATGGCATAGGATGTCATATGTCAATATGTTTTGTAGCACTTAAATGTGTAAATCCAGAAGCCTAGTATTTATCTGGAGGTCTTTGTCCTTTGCCTGTCAACCTGGTTTGTCTCTGCCTTTTCTGTTCTGCCCTGTTTGCCATTGGTCAAGACAGGCAGGGTGAACATTCTTAATAAAAAGCTGCAAATGGATTCAAAAAGACAAGGCCTTAAACTTAAATTTGAACAAGGATTAAACTCTTGTAACTGTAACAGACACCAAGGCACAATCACACACATGCACGCACGCACGCACACAGTTTAAAAACAAAAAAATATTTATCCAACCCCATTTAAAAACAGTCTGTGATTCCTTTACTTTATTAATAAACATTAAGACATTTATTTTCCTTTTTAATGCAGGCCAAACCACACAGCAGTGAAATGGTTAATCTAGCCATCCTCCCCCTACACACACACACACACACACACACACAGACAGGCACAGACACAGAGACGTAGGCTTATGGCAAGCCGTTTTAACATTTAATCATTTAAACCCACTAGTCTCTATTTTCATGCTACTAGTACTTATTTTTTAGATACTAGTATTTTTAGATACTAATATAGTATCTAATGAATAAGTACTAGTATCTTTTAAAAGGTACTAGTCCCTAAGGAATAAGCACTAGTATCTAAAGAATAGGCACTAGTACCTAAAGAATAAGCACTAGTCGCTAATGAATAAGTACTAGTACTTAATGGAATAGATACTAGTATCTAAAAAATAAGTACTAGTAGCATGAAAATAGAGACTAGTAGGTTAAAATGATTAAATGTTAAGACGGCTTGCCATATTGGCTCAGAGAGAGAGAGAGAGAGAAAATGACCATATTCAAACCAAAATATCTGACTTTCTGTTGTTCGGAGCTAATAACTGTAAATTAGAAAGTTGTTCGGCTTGAGGAGAAGAATATACACGCTGAGTTTTGTAACTGTAGGTAAAACTAACTAAGTTATAACACACTTTATATGTCCTTATTAAGCTATGAAAATTCATTTCCTCGCCACGGCCAAACCGTTCGAGATATCAAAAGTCCGTCTGCAATTTAGCATCCTCAAAGTCTTGACATCATGCACACCGAGTTTGGCGATGATTGAATGAATTGCCTAGGAGTAGTACTTCAAATTCCACAGCAAGCGTTTTCCAAACAACCCATAATAGCCGACTTCCTGTTGGGCTGGCGTAAAACTTGACCGGGGGTAAGATGTTCGGCCCGATGAGATCTATATGTGTACTGAGTTTCATATTAATTCATGCAAGCGTGTTGGATATATGGACCAAATTGTCGGACCCCGTTCAAGAAGGCGCTGTTGAGCCCCCCTGCCACGCCCGGGTACCAGCTTCAGCCCGGCCCTGATGGCCGTGGGTTCTGACCTGTGTGCAAAATTTCAAGAGTTTTTGAGCACGTTAAGAGCCCCAAAAGCCCCTGAAACCTTGAAATCCATTAAAAGCAATAGACAAATCCCTCACACACAGAGACAGAGAGAGAGGGAGAGAAAATTCTCAGATACATCCACATTCAAACTTAAATATCTGACTTGCTGTTGTTTGGAGCTAATGACAGTTAATTAGAAAGTTGTCCGGCTTGATCTGAACAATATGCGTACCGAGTTTTATGATTGTAGGTAAAACTATATAACTAACACCCCCACTTTTGTCAAAAGGTGGCGCTACTGAGCCCCTGCACCACGCCCGTTTCTGAAACTTTGCACATGTCTACTGGCTAATAAATGTGATCTGTCTGTCGAGTTTCATGCAATTTTAAGCAATTTCAATTTGAGATATTCAATTTCCGTTCACAATATAGCATCTTTAATGTATTTTCATCATGTTGAAAAAGTCTGGTGGGAATTAAATAAACCACTTAAAAGGAGTAAGTACAAATGTAGAGGCTGGATTTGCAAAACATCATTCATCATATTGCATTGGTTTTAATTTATTGTCCTCAAACAGAACACTAATCTATTTATAAAAGTTACACATTCTACATTGATTAAAAAAGAAACATCAAATATGTTTTTAGTCATAGTATTTTTTTATACAGAAATAAATTATTTGTAATTCAGATGAGAATAAAGTTAGTGTTTTACATTTTTAAGGAAAACAAATATATTGTTCTGAAATATAGCACATTCATTTAAAATTCATTCAGCTTCAATTACCAATACAACCTTAATTGTATTTAAAGCAAACTATACATTTAAAAGATCTGGGTTCTATGCATATTTTGTCATTTAAAAAAATACAAAATTGTTATGCAAAAAGACAAGGCCTTAGAGATTTATTTATCCTTTAATGCAGGAAAAATCACACAGCAATGAAAGGCTTAATCTCTTGTCACTGTACAGACAGCCAGCCACACACACACACACACACACACACACACACACACACACACACACACACACACACACACATAAACACAGACACCAGCCCTCCCTCCCCCTCCCTCCCTCCCTCCCTCCCCACACAGACAGCCACACACACACACACACACAGAATGGGGAGGGGGCCCTCTCTCTGTCAGAGAGAGACAGAGAGATACCATTTCAAGAAATCCACATTCAAACCACAATATCTGACGTTCTGAGGGTCGGAGATAATGACTTTAAATTAGAAAGTTGTTCGGCTTGAAGAGAAGAATATACACGCTGAGTTTTGTAACTGTAGGTGAAACTAACTAAGTTATAACACACTTTATATGTCCTTTTTTAGTCATGAAAATTCATTTCCTCGCCACGGCCAAACCGTTCGAGATATCAAAAATCCGTCCGCAATTTAGCATCCTCAATGTCTTGACTTCACGCACACCGAGTTTGGCGATGATTGAATGAATTGCCTAGGAGTAGTACTTCACATTCCACAGCAAGCGTTTTCCAAACAACCTATAATAGCCGACTTCCTGTTGGGCTGGCGTAAAACTTGACCGGGGTTAAGATGCTCGGCCCGATGAGATCTATATGTGTACTGAGTTTCATATTAATTCATGCAAGCGTGTTGGATATATGGACCAAATTGTCGGACCCCGTTCAAGGGGGCGCTGTTGAGCCCCCCTGCCACGCCCGGGTACCAGCTTCAGCCCGGCCCTGATGGCCGTGGGTTCTGACCTGTGTGCAAAATTTCAAGCGTTTTTGAGCACGTTAAGAGCCCCAAAAGCCCTTGAAACCTTGAAATCCATTAAAAGCAATAGACAAATCCCTCACACACAGAGACAGAGAGAGAGGGAGAGAAAATTCTCAGAAACATCCATATCAATAATCCTTTCACAAGTCTACATCTGGCGTGTGTTTACATTATACACATAAAGTTTGAAGCAAATCGGGTAAAAATAAGAGGGTGATTTCAAAGCATTTTGAAAGTGACACACTTCCTGCTGCCAGTTGGTGGCGCTATAACATTGACTCACAATAGTCACATCCATGTGATCGGACTCTTACAACGAACACACTGCTGAAGTTTCATCAAGATCAGTTAATGTATGCAGAAGTTATAACACACTTCCTGTTTCCATTATTCGCCATAAATTCGTTTCCTCGCCACGGCCAAACCGTTCGAGATATCAAAAATCCCCTCGCAACTTTTCATCGTCAATCTCTTGACTTCATGCTGACCGAGTTTCGTGGCGATTGGTTAAATTCTCTAGGAGGAGTATATCGAATTCCATTGCATGCGTTTTCCAAACAACCCTTAATAGACGACTTCCTGTTGGGCTGGGGTAAAAAGTAAAAGTACAAAGGATATATGAACCGATGAGATCTATATGTGTACCGAGTTTCATATTATTACATGCAAGCGTGTTTGATTTATGGACCAAGTTTTCGGACCCCGTTCCAGGGGGCGCTGTCGAGCCCCCCTGCCACGCCCAGGTACCAGCTTCAGCCCAGCCCTGATGGCCACGGGTTCTGACCCATGTGCAAAGTTTCAAGAGTTTTTGAGCATGTTAAGGGCCCCAAAATTGCCCAAATAGTCGTAAGAAAAATATAGAAAATGACTTTCCAAACCCATAATAACCGACTTCCTGTTGGGCTGACGTAAAACTTAGAGCGCGAAAGTTGTTCGGCCCGATGAGATCTATAAGTGTACCGAGTTTCAGATTATTACATGCAAGCGTGTTTGATATATGGACAAGTGTTCAAAACCCGTTCCAGGGGGCGCTGTCGAGCCCCCCTGCCACGCCCGGGTACCAGCTTCAGCCCGGCCCTGATGGCCGCGGGTTCTGATCTGTGTGCAAAGTTTCCAGAGTTTTCGAGCACGTTAAGGGCCCCAAAAGTGCCAAAAAGGTAGTAAAATAATAATAAGAAGAATAATAATAATAAAAAGAATAATAAATAATCCTTAGGAAAACAATAGGGCCTTCGCCTTTTCAGGCTTGGGCCCTAATAATCCTTAGGAAAACAATAGGGCCTTCGCCTTTTCAGGCTTGGGCCCTAATAATAATCCTAAATAATAATCCTTAGGAAAACAATAGGGCCTTCGCCTTTTCAGGCTTGGGCCCTAATAAACAGAGCAATTCCAAGAGGGTCCTCACACCATCGGTGCTCGGGCCCTAAATATAGCTGCGAGCAGCGATTACGGGCCCAAGCCGGTGGCACCGCAACCCCGGAGCCTATAAAGGCACCGGGGTGGCGGTACCACCGGCTTTGGCCCTTCATCGCTGCTCGCAGCTATATATATATATATATATATATATATATATATATATATATATATATATATATATATATATATATATATATATATATAAAAAGCCGGTGGCACCGCCACCCTGGTGCCTTTAGGGTTATTGTGCACGACGTGCAAAACCGTAACTCCACTTTGACTGTCGAAAAGAAGTGTGCTGTAGAGCTTGCATCAGTGTGGGCTCTGCAAAAGTGCGCATCGAGGGCACATATCAACCCCAAAGTATGCGTGAGCAACCTTCTGAAACCTAAAATGAAAAATGAGACACCCTACGGTCTCATGGATTTAACGGACACATGAAATAAGTACACAAGACCGAAAATTCATATGAAGTGTGCCATCTGGGACAGGGCCTATGATCGTGAACCACAATAGCCACATATATGAGATAATTTAAATTTAGAATAATTTTTAATGTCATAGGTCAATATGTTTTGCAGCACCTGTCAACCTGGTTTGTCTCTGCCTTTTCTGTTCTGCCCTGTTTGCCATTGTTCACCCTGCCTGTCTTGACAATTCTTAATAAAAAGCTGCAAATGGATTCCCCTGGCCTGACCCTGCCTCGTTACAACACATATGCTGCATCTGCTCGCTATCTGCCGAACGGCTCTGGTAGTTTCGCTTCAGCACTGATGATGTTGTAGGAATAGTGCGCTCTGGTTGGTCTGGATTATTCTGGATTTTTTATTTTATACAGAATTAAGTTATTTTTAATTCAGATGAGAATAAAGTTAGTGTTGATTAAAATGAAGGAAAACAAATATATTGATCTGAAATATAGCACATTCATTTTAAATTAATTTAGGTTCAATTACCAAACATACAATCTTAATTTAATTTAAAGCAAACAATACATATGGGTTTTAAATTTTTTTAAACATGTATTTATATATATATATATATATATACACTCACCGGCCACTTTATTAGGTACACCTGTCCTACTGCTCCTTAACACTTAATTTCTAAGCAGCCAATCACATGGCGGCAACTCAGTGCATTTAGGCATGTAGACATGGTCAAGACAATCTCCTGCAGTTCAAACCGAGCATCAGTATGGGGAAGAAAGGTGATTTGAGTGACTTTGAACGTGGCATGATTGTTGGTGCCAGAAGGGCTGGTCTGAGTATTTCAGAAACTGCTAATCTACTGGGATTTTCACGCACAACCATCTCTAGGGTTTACAGAGAATGGTCCGAAAAAGAAAAAACATCCAGTGAGCGGCAGTTCTGTGGGTGGAAATGCCTTGTTGATGCCAGAGGTCAGAGGAGAATGGCCAGACTGGTTCGAGCTGATAGAAGGGCAACAGTGACTCAAATAACCACCCGTTACAACCAAGGTGGGCAGAAGAGCATCTCTGAACGCACAGTACGTCGAACTTTGAGGCAGATGGGCTACAGCAGCAGAAGACCACACCGGGTGCCACTCCTTTCAGCTAAGAACAGGAAACTGAGGCTACAATTTGCACAAGCTCATCGAAATTGGACAATAGAAGATTGGAAAAACGTTGCCTGGTCTGATGAGTCTCGATTTCTGCTGCGACATTCGGATGGTAGGGTCAGAATTTGGCGTCTACAACATGAAAGCATGGATCCATCCTGCCTTGTATCAACGGTTCAGGCTGGTGGTGGTGGTGTCATGGTGTGGGGAATATTTTCTTGGCACTCTTTGGGCCCCTTGGTACCAATTGAGCATCGTTGCAACGCCACAGCCTACCTGAGTATTGTTGCTGACCATGTCCATCCCTTTATGACCACAATGTACCCAACTTCTGATGGCTACTTTCAGCAGGATAATGCGCCATGTCATAAAGCTGGAATCATCTCAGACTGGTTTCTTGAACATGACAATGAGTTCGCTGTACTCAAATGGCCTCCACAGTCACCAGATCTCAATCCAATAGAGCATCTTTGGGATGTGGTGGAACGGGAGATTCGCATCATGGATGTGCAGCCGACAAATCTGCGGCAACTGTGTGATGCCATCATGTCAATATGGACCAAACTCCCTGAGGAATGCTTCCAGCACCTTGTTGAATCTATGCCACGAAGAATTGAGGCAGTTCTGAAGGCAAAAGGGGGTCCAACCCGTTACTAGCATGGGGTACCTAATAAAGTGGCCGGTGAGTGTATATATATCCAAAAAGACAAGGCCTTAAACTTAAATTTGAACAAGGGTTAAACTCTTGTCACTGTAACACACACACACACACACACACACACTCACACACACACACATGCAGTTTAAAAGCAAAAAAAATATTTACCCAACCCCATTTAAAAACAGTCTGTGAGTGCCATCTTTTGGACATTGATCATATTGCATAGGTTTTCATTTTGTGTCCTCAAACAGAGCACTAATTTGTTTATTTTTAAGTTACACATTCTACATGTATTAAAATAGAAAATAATTTTTTTTTTTTTATGGTAGTATTTTATACAAAAAATTATAATTCTGATGAGAATAAAGTTAGTGTGGATAAAAAAATTTAAGGAAAACATATATATATTGATCTAATATAGCACATTCATTTTAAATTCATTCAGCTTGAATCACCAAACATACAATATTCATTTTATTTAAAGCAAACAATATATTTAAAAGATATGTTCTATGCATATTTTGTCATTTTAATTTAAAATATCCATAAAGTGCTATGCAAAAAGACAAGGCCTTAGATATTTATTTATCCTTTTAATGCAGGACTAATTTTAAACTTAAATTAAGTGCACGGTCATTCATAACGGTGCGCGTTCACGGCGAGGATGGAGCAGAACAAAGCAAACGTTTTTTAGTTCATTCTCCCATAGCAAATAATGGAAAACGCTCGCTCTGCTCTGGACGTAAGTATTTTATTTTCATTTTAGCGATTTAAATGCGCTAATTTTGAAATGAGAATTTTTATATATATAAAGACACAGATAATATTACTTGCCTGACCTGATTAGAGAACATTGAAAATTTTTTTTAAAAATAACTAGGGAATCACTAAACCGAGAGAATTATTATGATTTGATGATACACTCAAAATATTCCACAACAAATTCTTTAAATGTAATGATATTCAGAACAGAACACGAATAAAAAAATAACTATAATCAAGCCAAAACTAAATAATTTTAAACAAAAGTAAAAGTAAGTGGTTTTGGGCTCACGTAAATCTCTCTTTAGAATCAAAAAATGTTGCAACATTTGCGATGTATTTGGATGCTAAACTATTCTTTATTATAGGCTTTGTACTTCACTCACGTTACAATATCGACGGAAAAAATCATCCTCTTCACTTGTGCAAAAACGTGCTTGGTAACATCACAGTGGAGCGGTTGCTTACGCGGGCACGGGCGCGATCGAACTGTGTGTGTGTGCTTGTATGTGAGAGAGAGAGAGAGAGGCGGGCGCGATCGAACTGTGCGTGTGTTTGTGTGTGCGTGTGTGTGAGAGAGAGAGACGCGGGCGCGATCAAAGTGTATGTGTGTGCGTGTGGGAGAGAGGCGCGGGCGCGATCGTACTGTGTGTTTGTGTGTGTGTGTGTGTGTGTCTGCGCGCGCGCGCGTGTGTGTGAGAGAGAGAGGCGCGCGCGATCGAACAGTGGAAACATAGGCTACTCTCATTTTGTTCCAGGACATCATTCAAACTGCAAACTGTTTACTTATATTTGTGTACACTCCTATTTTTTACAGTCTATGGTGCAATAAAACACAAAATCCTCAGTCACATATATCTAATATATTTATTTAGAAATATTATTTTGAACACAAGAGGGCAGTATAGCCCTATCTATGATTTTGTGTTTACACTATCACCCAAAGAGAATCCCCCTCCCCCTCCCCCTCCCCCTCCCCCTCCCCACACAGACACACACACACACACACACAGAATGGCAGCAGACACTCTATCTGTCAGAGAGAGGGAGAGAAAATTCTCAGAATCCACATTCAAACCACAATATCTTACTTTCTGTTGGTTGGAGCTAATGATTATAAATTAGAAAGTTGTTCAGCTTGATGAGAACAATATCTATGGTGAGTTTTGTAACTGTAGGTAAAACTAACTATGTTATAACACACTTTATGTGTCCTTTTTTTGTCATAAATTCGTTTCATCACCACGACCAAACCGTTCGAGATATCAAAAATCCGTTCGCAATTTAGCATCCTCAATGTCTTGACTTCACGCACAACAAGTTTGATAGCTATCGAATGAATTCCCTAGGAGGAGTACTTCGTTTTCCAGAGGATGAGTTTCCAAACAACCCATAATAACTGACTTCCTGTTGGGCTGACGTAAAACTTAGAGCACGAAAGTTGTTCGGCCCGATGAGATCTATAAGTGTACCGAGTTTCATATTAATACATGCAAGCGTGTTTGATATATGGACAAGTGTTCGAATCCCATTCCAGGGGGCGCTGTCGAGCCCCCCTGCCACGCCCGGGTACCAGCTTCAGCCCGGCCCTGATGGCCGCGGGTTCTGACCCGTGTCCAAAGTTTCAAGAGTTTTCGAGCATGTTAAGGCCCCCAAAAGCCCCTGAAACCTTGAAAAACAATAATTAAAAGCATTCTCACTCAACAGAGAAATCCCCCTCCCCTCACAGACACAGAGGTATGCAGAGAGAGGGAGAGAGGGACAGAAAATTTTCCAAAACATCCACATTCAAACCAAAATATCTGACTTCCTGTTGTTCAGAGCTAATAACTGTAAATTAGAAAGTTGTCCGGCTTGATCCGAACAACATACGTACCGAGTTTTATGATTGTAGGTAAAACTATAAAACGAACCCTCCCACTTTTGTCAAAAGGTGGCGCTACTGAGCCCCTGCACCACGCACGTTTCTGAAACTTTGCACATGTCTACTGGCTAATAAATGTGATGTGTCTGTCGAGTTTCATGCAATTTCAAGCATGCTAAGAGTCTCAAAACCATCCAAAAAGAATTTTAAAGTTTGATGCGTTGCTACGGCAACCGTATCAAAGATATCAAGAATCCATTCACAGGTCTACATCTGCCGTGTATTTACATTATAGTAATGAAGTTTGAAGTAAATCGGGTAAAAATAAGAGGGCGATTTCAAAGCATTTTGAAAGTGACACACTTCCTGCTGCCAGTTGGTGGCGCTATAACTTTGACTCACAATAGTCACATCCATGTGATCGGCCTTTTACAGCAAACACACTGCTGAAGTTTCATTAAGATCAGTTAATGTATGCAGAAGTTATAACACACGTCCTGTTTCACGTTTCTCGCCATAATTTCGTTTCCTCGCCACGGCCAAACCGTTTGAGATATCAAAAATCCCCTGGCAGTTTTTCATCCTCAGTGTCTTGACTTCACGCTGACCGAGTTTCGTGCCGTGTGTTTGAATTCTCTAGGAGGAGTATTTCAAATTCCATTGCATATGTTTTCCAAACAACCCTTAATAGACGACTTCCTGTTGGGCTGGGGTAAAAAGTAAGAGTATGAAGTATATATGAACCGATGAGATCTATATGTGTACCGAGTTTCATATTATTACATGCAAGCGTGTTTGATTTATGGACCAAGTTTTCGGACCGCGTTCCAGGGGGCGCTGTCGAGCCCCCCTGCCACGCCCGGGTACCATCTTCAGCTCGGCCCTGATGGCCGCGGGTACTGACATGTGTGCAAAGTTTCAAGAGTTTTTGAGCATCTTAAGGGCCCCAAAAGTGCCCAAAAGGTAGTAAGAAAAATAATAATAATAAAGAAAAAAAATAAAAATAATAATCCTAAGGAAAACAATAGGGCCTTCGCCTTTTCAAGGCTTGGGCCCTAAATATAGCTGCGAGCAGCGATTACGGGCCCAAGCCGGTGGCACCGCAACCCCGGTGCCTTTAGTACCTAAATTTACAGTTCCGCCAGCTTTGGCCCTTCATCGCTGCTCGCAGCTATATTTATATATATATATATATATATATATATATATATATAAACGGCCCGGTGGCACCGCCACCCCGGTGCCTTTGGGGTTATTGTGCACGACGTGCAAAAACGTAACCCCGCTTTGACTGTCGAAAAGAAGTGTGCTGTAGAGCTTGCATCAGTGTGGGCTCTGCAAAAGTGCGCATCGAGGGCACATATCAACCAAAAAGTATGCGTGAGCAACCTTCTGAAACCTAAAATGTAAAATGAGACACCCTACGGTCTCATGGATTTAACGGACACATGAAATAAGTACACAAGACCGAAAATTCATATGAAGTGTGCCATTTGGGACAGGGCCTATGATCGTGAACCACAATAGCCACATATATGAGATAATTTAAATTTAGAATCATTTTTAATGTCATAGGATGTCATATGTCCAGTGTTGGGAAAGTTCACTTTCTACATGAACTAGTTCAAAGTTCAGTTCACACATTTTAAAATGAACTAGTTCAGTTCATAGTTCACAATTAAAAAAATGAACTAGTTCATAGTTCTTTTTTTTCCATAAATTTGTTGCGAGCTATTTTTTTTAATTATTGCCACAGCCCACAACAACAGACAGCAATTATTTTATCGGCGGGCAAAGTTTGCTCAGAAATGTACGATTTTTCCCATCCTCACCGACCTTGTCATAAAACTCGTTTAAATGATCATACTGTAACGAGTGGAAATAAGGTGTGGCCCCTTTAAGAGCTGCGCGCGCGCCCTGTTAAACTGTCTACTCTATCTGTATGGTATTGTACCGTTGCCTCGATGTATGCGGGTAATGGTGCGCATTTTATTTGATCTGTTTATGTTTTGTTTGGTAACGCTGTGGACGGAGCGTGGGATAAACAGTTTCCCCAAGTTTGATTGGGGAAATAAAGAGCGAGCTGTTGTGATATGGCAATCACCTCCGTGAGTTTGTCTGGCCTAGTGGCTTAATTCGGCTGTGAGCTATCCCGGCGTTACAATACGACGCATCCAGTCCTCGCTGCTTTGTCGACTACATTCTGCTTTTTGTTTTGATGACGCATGCGGCGGTGCAACACTGGTGGCTGGTGTTGCCAGATTGGGTGTTTTTTTCGCTACATATTAAGGCCTGTTTATGGTGTGTTTTAGCCGGGTTTTGCCTGGAAGGCTTTATAGAAATATGGCACCCAATTGAACGAAGTTAAACTGAGAGAGCGTTCGTTCACAGACACCAGAATGAACGAGTTCACAGTAACGTTCATCAGGCATTAATACAGTACGTTCAGTTCACGTTCGCCTAAAATATGAACGAGTTCATGAACTATCGTTCAATGAACGCGTTCAGGCACAACACTGCATATGTCAATATGTTTTGTAGCACTTAAATGTGTAAATCCAGAAGCCTAGTATTTATCTGGAGGTCTTTGTCCATTGCCTGTCAACCTGATTTGTCTCTGCCTTTTCTGTTCTGCCCTGTTTGCCATTGTTCACCCTGCCTGTCTTGACCATTCTTAATAAAAAGCTGCAAATGGATTCAAAAAGACAAGGCCTTAAACTTAAACTTGAACAAGGATTAAACTCTTGTAACTGTAACAGACACCAAGGCACAATCACACACATGCACGCACGCACGCACACAGTTTAAAAACAAAAAAATATTTATCCAACCCCATTTAAAAACAGTCTGTGATTCCTTTACTTTATTAATAAAACTTATTTAAAAAATACAAGGCTTAAGACATTTATTTTCCTTTTTAATGCAGGCCAAACCACACAGCAGTGAAATGGTTAATCTAGCCCTCCTCCCCCTACACACACACACACACACACACACAGACAGGCACAGACACAGAGACGTAGGCTTATGGCAAGCCGTTTTAACATTTAATCATTCAAACCCACTAGTCTCTATTTTCATGCTACTAGTACTTATTTTTTAGATACTAGTATTTTTAGATACTAATATTGTATCTAATGAATAAGTACTAGTATCTTTTAAAAGGTACTAGTCCCTAAGGAATAAGCACTAGTACCTAAAGAATAAGCACTAGTCGCTAATGAATAAGTACTAGTACTTAATGGAATAGATACTAGTATCTAAAAAATAAGTACTAGTAGCATGAAAATAGAGACTAGTGGGTTAAAATGATTAAATGTTAAGACGGCTTGCCATATTGGCTCAGAGAGAGAGAGAGAGAAAATGACCATAATCAAACCAAAATATCTGACTTTCTGTTGTTCGGAGCTAATAACTGTAAATTAGAAAGTTGTTCGGCTTGAGGAGAAGAATATACACGCTGAGTTTTGTAACTGTAGGTAAAACTAACTAAGTTATAACACACTTTATATGTCCTTATTAAGCCATGAAAATTAATTTCCTCGCCACGGCCAAACCGTTCGAGATATCAAAAGTCCGTCCGCAATTTAGCATCCTCAAAGTCTTGACATCATGCACACCGAGTTTGGCGATGATTGAATGAATTGCCTAGGAGTAGTACTTCAAATTCCACAGCAAGCGTTTTCCAAACAACCCATAATAGCCGACTTCCTGTTGGGCTGGCGTAAAACTTGACCGGGGGTAAGATGTTCGGCCCGATGAGATCTATATGTGTACTGAGTTTCATATTAATTCATGCAAGCGTGTTGGATATATGGACCAAATTGTCGGACCCCGTTCAAGAGGGCGCTGTTGAGCCCCCCTGCCACGCCCGGGTACCAGCTTCAGCCCGGCCCTGATGGCCGTGGGTTCTGACCTGTGTGCAAAATTTCAAGAGTTTTTGAGCACGTTAAGAGCCCCAAAAGCCCCTGAAACCTTGAAATCCATTAAAAGCAATAGACAAATCCCTCACACACAGAGACAGAGAGAGAGGGAGAGAAAATTCTCAGATACATCCACATTCAAACTTAAATATCTGACTTGCTGTTGTTTGGCGCTAATGACAGTTAATTCGAAAGTTGTCCGGCTTGATCTGAACAATATGCGTACCGAGTTTTATGATTGTAGGTAAAACTATATAACTAACACCCCCACTTTTGTCAAAAGGTGGCGCTACTGAGCCCCTGCACCACGCCCATTTCTGAAACTTTGCACATGTCTACTGGCTAATAAATGTGATCTGTCTGTCGAGTTTCATGCAATTTTAAGCAATTTCAGGCATGCTAAGAGTCTCAAAAGCATCCAAAAAGAATATTAAAGTTTGATGCGTTTGATGCGTTGTCACGGCAACAGTATCTTAGATATCAATAATCCTTTCACAAGTCTACATCTGGCGTGTGTTTACATTATACACATAAAGTTTGAAGCAAATCGGGTAAAAATAAGAGGGTGATTTCAAAGCATTTTGAAAGTGACACACTTCCTGCTGCCAGTTGGTGGCGCTATAACATTGACTCACAATAGTCACATCCATGTGATCGGACTCTTACAACGAACACACTGCTGAAGTTTCATCAAGATCAGTTAATGTATGCAGAAGTTATAACACACTTCCTGTTTCCATTATTCGCCATAAATTCGTTTCCTCGCCACGGCCAAACCGTTCGAGATATCAAAAATCCCCTGGCAACTTTTCATCGCCAATCTCTTGACTTCATGCTGACCGAGTTTCGTGGCGATTGGTTGAATTCTCTAGGAGGAGTATATCGAATTCCATTGCATGCGTTTTCCAAACAAGCCTTAATAGCCGACTTCCTGTTGGGCTGGGGTAAAAAGTAAAAGTACAAAGGATATATGAACCGATGAGATCTATATGTGTACCGAGTTTCATATTATTACATGCAAGCGTGTTTGATTTATGAACCAAGTTTTTGGACCCCGTTCCAGGGGGCGCTGTCAAACCCCCCTGCCACGCCCGGGTACCAGCTTCAGCCCGGCCCTGATGGCCGCCGGTTCTGACCCGTGTGCAAAGTTTCAAGAGTTTTTGAGCACGTTAAGGGGACCAAAAGTGCACTGAGAGTCTCAAAAGCATCCAAAAAGAATATTAAAGTTTGATGCATTGTCACGGCAACAGCATCTAAGATATCAACAATCCTTTCACAGGTCTACATCTGGCGTGTGTCTACATTATACACATCAAGTTTGAAGCAAATCGGGTAAAGCCTGTTTGATTTATGGACCAAGTTTTCGGACCCCGTTCCAGGGGGCGCTGTCGAGCCCCCCTGCCACGCCCGGGTAACAGCTTCAGCCCGGCCCTGATGGCCACGGTTTCTGACCCGTGTGCAAAGTTTCAAGAGTTTTTGAGCATGTTAAGGGCCCCAAAAGTGCGCTAAGAATCTCAAAAGTATCCAAAAAGAATATTAAAGTTTGATGCGTTGTCACGGCAACAGCATCTAAGATATCAACAATCCTTTCACAGGTCTACATCTGGCTTGTGTCTACATTATACACATCAAGTTTGAAGCAAATAGGGTAAAGCGTGTTGGATATATGGACCAAATTGTCGGACCCGTTCAAGGGGGCGCTGTCGAGCCCCCCTGCCACGCCCGGGTACCAGCTTCAGCCTGGCCCTGATGGCCGTGGGTTTTGTCCCGTGTGTAAAGTTTCAAGAGTTTTCGAGCACGTTAAGAACCCCAAAAGTGCCCGAAAGCATAAAAAAGCATGAAAAAGCTTAAAAAAAGGAATATTAATGTTTGATGCATTGCCATTGCAACAGTATCAAAGATATCAATAATCCTTTCACAGGTCTACATCTGGCGTGTGTCTACATTATGCACATGAAGTTTGAAGCAAATCGGGTAAAAATAAGAGGGTGATTTAAAAGCATTTTGAAAGTGACACACTTCCTGCTGCCAGTTGGTGGCGCTATAACTTTGACTCACAATAGTCACATCCATGTGATCGGGCTCTTACAACGAACACACTGCTGAAGTTTCATCAAGATCAGTTAATGTATGCAGTAGTTATAACACACTTCCTGTTTCACGTTTCTCGCCATAATTTTGTTTCCTCGCCACGGCCAAACCGTTCGAGATATCAAAAATCCCCTGGCAACTTTTCATCCTCAGTGTCTTGACTTCATGCTGACCGAGTTTCATGCCGTGTGTTTGAATTCTCTAGGAGGAGTATTTCACATTCCATTGCATGCGTTTTCCAAACAACCCTTAATAGCCGACTTCCTGTTGGGCTGGGGTAAAAAGTAAGAGCATGAAGTATATATGAACCGATGAGATCTATATGTGTACTGAGTTTCATATTATTACATGCAAGCGTGTTTGATTTATGGACCAAGTGTTCAAACCCCGTTCCAGGGGGCGCTGTCGAGCCCCCCTGCCACGCCCGGGTACCAGCTTCAGCCCGGCTCTGTTGGCCGCGGGTTCTGAGATGTGTGCAAAGTTTCAAGAGTTTTCGAGCACGTTAAGGCCCCCAAAAGTGCCCAAAAGGTAGTAAAATAATAATAATTATGATAATAATAATAAATATAGCTGCGAGCAGCGATTACGGGCCCAAGCCGGTGGCACCGCAACCCCGGTGCCTTTAGTACCTAAAGGCACCGGGGTGGCGGTTCCGCCAGCTTTGGCCCTTCATCGCTGCTCGCAGCTATATTTATATATATATATATATATATATATATATATATATATATATATATATATATATATATAAACGGCCCGGTGGCACCGCCACCCCGGTGCCTTTGGGGTTATTGTGCACGACGTGCAAAAACGTAACCCCGCTTTGACTGTCGAAAAGAAGTGTGCTGTAGAGCTTGCATCAGTGTGGGCTCTGCAAAAGTGCGCATCGAGGGCACATATCAACCAAAAAGTATGCGTGAGCAACCTTCTGAAACCTAAAATGTAAAATGAGACACCCTACGGTCTCATGGATTTAACGGACACATGAAATAAGTACACAAGACCGAAAATTCATATGAAGTGTGCCATTTGGGACAGGGCCTATGATCGTGAACCACAATAGCCACATATATGAGATAATTTAAATTTAGAATCATTTTTAATGTCATAGGATGTCATATGTCCAGTGTTGGGAAAGTTCACTTTCTACATGAACTAGTTCAAAGTTCAGTTCACACATTTTAAAATGAACTAGTTCAGTTCATAGTTCACAATTAAAAAAATGAACTAGTTCATAGTTCTTTTTTTTCCATAAATTTGTTGCGAGCTATTTTTTTTAATTATTGCCACAGCCCACAACAACAGACAGCAATTATTTTATCGGCGGGCAAAGTTTGCTCAGAAATGTAAGATTTTTCCCATCCTCACCGACCTTGTCATAAAACTCGTTTAAATGATCATACTGTAACGAGTGGAAATAAGGTGTGGCCCCTTTAAGAGCTGCGCGCGCGCCCTGTTAAACTGTCTACTCTATCTGTATGGTATTGTACCGTTGCCTCGATGTATGCGGGTAATGGTGCGCATTTTATTTGATCTGTTTATGTTTCGTTTGGTAACGCTGTGGACGGAGCGTGGGACAAACAGTTTCCCCAAGTTTGATTGGGGAAATAAAGAGCGAGCTGTTGTGATATGGCAATCACCTCCGTGAGTTTGTCTGGCCTAGTGGCTTAATTCGGCTGTGAGCTATCCCGGCATTACAATACGACGCATCCAGTCCTCGCTGCTTTGTCGACTACATTCTGCTTTTTGTTTTGATGACGCATGCGGCGGTGCAACACTGGTGGCTGGTGTTGCCAGATTGGGTGTTTTTTTCGCTACATATTAAGGCCTGTTTATGGTGTGTTTTAGCCGGGTTTTGCCTGGAAGGCTTTATAGAAATATGGCACCCAATTGAACGAAGTTAAACTGAGAGAGCGTTCGTTCACAGACACCAGAATGAACGAGTTCACAGTAACGTTCATCAGGCATTAATACAGTACGTTCAGTTCACGTTCGCCTAAAATATGAACGAGTTCATGAACTATCGTTCAATGAACGCGTTCAGGCACAACACTGCATATGTCAATATGTTTTGTAGCACTTAAATGTGTAAATCCAGAAGCCTAGTATTTATCTGGAGGTCTTTGTTCTTTGCCTGTCAACCTGGTTTGTCTCTGCCTTTTCTGTTCTGCCCTGTTTGCCATTGTTCACCCTGCCTGTCTTGACCATTCTTAATAAAAAGCTGCAAATGGATTCAAAAAGACAAGGCCTTAAACTTAAACTTGAACAAGGATTAAACTCTTGTAACTGTAACAGACACCAAGGCACAATCACACACATGCACGCACGCACGCACACACAGTTTAAAAACAAAAAAATATTTATCCAACCCCATTTAAAAACAGTCTGTGATTCCTTTACTTTATTAATAAAACTTATTTAAAAAATACAAGGCTTAAGACATTTATTTTCCTTTTTAATGCAGGCCAAACCACACAGCAGTGAAATGGTTAATCTAGCCCTCCTCCCCCTACACACACACACACACACACACACACAGACAGGCACAGACACGTAGGCTTATGGCAAGCCGTTTTAACATTTAATCATTTAAACCCACTAGTCTCTATTTTCATGCTACTAGTACTTATTTTTTAGATACTAGTATTTTTAGATACTAATATAGTATCTAATGAATAAGTACTAGTATCTTTTAAAAGGTACTAGTCCCTAAGGAATAAGCACTAGTACCTAAAGAATAAGCACTAGTCGCTAATGAATAAGTACTAGTACTTAATGGAATAGATACTAGTATCTAAAAAATAAGTACTAGTAGCATGAAAATAGAGACTAGTAGGTTAAAATGATTAAATGTTAAGACGGCTTGCCATATTGGCTCAGAGAGAGAGAGAGAGAAAATGACCATAATCAAACCAAAATATCTGACTTTCTGTTGTTCGGAGCTAATAACTGTAAATTAGAAAGTTGTTCGGCTTGAGGAGAAGAATATACACGCTGAGTTTTGTAACTGTAGGTAAAACTAACTAAGTTATAACACACTTTATATGTCCTTATTAAGCCATGAAAATTCATTTCCTCGCCACGGCCAAACCGTTCGAGATATCAAAAGTCCGTCCGCAATTTAACATCCTCAAAGTCTTGACATCATGCACACCGAGTTTGGCGATGATTGAATGAATTGCCTAGGAGTAGTACTTCAAATTCCACAGCAAGCGTTTTCCAAACAACCCATAATAGCCGACTTCCTGTTGGGCTGGCGTAAAACTTGACCGGGGGTAAGATGTTCGGCCCGATGAGATCTATATGTGTACTGAGTTTCATATTAATTCATGCAAGCGTGTTGGATATATGGACCAAATTGACGGACCCCGTTCAAGAGGGCGCTGTTGAGCCCCCCTGCCACGCCCAGGTACCAGCTTCAGCCCGGCCCTGATGGCCGTGGGTTCTGACCTGTGTGCAAAATTTCAAGAGTTTTTGAGCACGTTAAGAGCCCCAAAAGCCCCTGAAACCTTGAAATCCATTAAAAGCAATAGACAAATCCCACACACACAGAGACAGAGAGAGAGGGAGAGAAAATTCTCAGATACATCCACATTCAAACTTAAATATCTGACTTGCTGTTGTTTGGAGCTAATGACAGTTAATTAGAAAGTTGTCCGGCTTGATCTGAACAATATGCGTACCGAGTTTTATGATTGTAGGTAAAACTATATAACTAACACCCCCACTTTTGTCAAAAGGTGGCGCTACTGAGCCCCTGCACCACGCCCGTTTCTGAAACTTTGCACATGTCTACTGGCTAATAAATGTGATCTGTCTGTCGAGTTTCATGCAATTTTAAGCAATTTCAGGCATGCTAAGAGTCTCAAAAGCATCCAAAAAGAATATTAAAGTTTGATGCGTTTGATGCGTTGTCACGGCAACAGTATCTTAGATATCAATAATCCTTTCACAAGTCTACATCTGGCGTGTGTTTACATTATACACATAAAGTTTGAAGCAATTCGGGTAAAAATAAGAGGGTGATTTCAAAGCATTTTGAAAGTGACACACTTCCTGCTGCCAGTTGGTGGCGCTATAACATTGACTCACAATAGTCACATCCATGTGATCGGACTCTTACAACGAACACACTGCTGAAGTTTCATCAAGATCAGTTAATGTATGCAGAAGTTATAACACACTTCCTGTTTCCATTATTCGCCATAAATTCGTTTCCTCGCCACGGCCAAACCGTTCGAGATATCAAAAATCCCCTGGCAACTTTTCATCGTCAATCTCTTGACTTCATGCTGACCGAGTTTCGTGGCGATTGGTTGAATTCTCTAGGAGGAGTATATCGAATTCCAGGGGCATATGCTTCCAAACAAACCATAATAGCCGACTTCCTGTTGGGCTGGGGTAAAAAGTAAAAGTACAAAAGATATATGAATCGATGAGATCTATATGTGTACCAAGTTTCATATTATTACATGCAAGCGTGTTTGATTTATGGACCAAGTTTTCGGACCCTGTTCCAGGGGGCGCTGTCGAGCCCCCCTGCCACGCCCGGGTACCAGCTTCAGCCCGGCCCTGATGGCCGCCGGTTCTGACCCGTGTGCAAAGTTTCAAGAGTTTTTGAGCATGTTAAGGGCCCCAAAAGTGCGCTGAGAGTCTCAAAAGTATCCAAAAAGAATATTAAAGTTTGATGCATTGTCACGGCAACAGCATCTAAGATATCAACAATCCTTTCACAGGTCTACATCTGGCGTGTGTCTACATTATACACATCAAGTTTGAAGCAAATCGAGTAAAGCCTGTTTGATTTATGGACCAAGTTTTCGGACCCCGTTCCAGGGGGCGCTGTCGAGCCCCCCTGCCACGCCCGGGTACCAGCTTCAGCCCGGCCCTGATGGCCGCGGTTTCTGACCCGTGTGCAAAGTTTCAAGAGTTTTTGAGCATGTTAAGGGCCCCAAAAGTGCGCTAAGAATCTCAAAAGTATCCAAAAAGAATATTAAAGTTTGATGCGTTGTCACGGCAACAGCATCTAAGATATCAACAATCCTTTCACAGGTCTACATCTGGCTTGTGTCTACATTATACACATCAAGTTTGAAGCAAATAGGGTAAAGCGTGTTGGATATATGGACCAAATTGTCGGACCCGTTCAAGGGGGCGCTGTCGAGCCCCCCTGCCACGCCCGGGTACCAGCTTCAGCCTGGCCCTGATGGCCGTGGGTTTTGTCCCGTGTGCAAAGTTTCAAGAGTTTTCGAGCACGTTAAGAACCCCAAAAGTGCCCGAAAGCATAAAAAAGCATGAAAAAGCTTAAAAAAAGGAATATTAATGTTTGATGCATTGCCATGGCAACAGTATCTAAGATATCAATAATCCTTTCACAGGTCTACATCTGGCGTGTGTCTACATTATGCACATGAAGTTTGAAGCAAATCGGGTAAAAATAAGAGGGTGATTTAAAAGCATTTTGAAAGTGACACACTTCCTGCTGCCAGTTGGTGGCGCTATAACTTTGACTCACAATAGTCACATCCATGTGATCGGGCTCTTACAACGAACACACTGCTGAAGTTTCATCAAGATCAGTTAATGTATGCAGTAGTTATAACACACTTCCTGTTTCATGTTTCTCGCCATAATTTCGTTTCCTCGCCACGGCCAAACCGTTCGAGATATTAAAAATCCCCTGGCAACTTTTCATCCTCAGTGTCTTGACTTCATGCTGACCGAGTTTCGTGCCGTGTGTTTGAATTCTCTAGGAGGAGTATTTCACATTCCATTGCATGCGTTTTCCAAACAAGCCTTAATAGCCGACTTCCTGTTGGGCTGGGGTAAAAAGTAAGAGCATGAAGTATATATGAACCGATGAGATCTATATGTGTACTGAGTTTCATATTATTACATGCAAGCGTGTTTGATTTATGGACCAAGTGTTCAAACCCCGTTCCAGGGGGCGCTGTCGAGCCCCCCTGCCACGCCCGGGTACCAGCTTCAGCCCGGCCCTGATGGCCGCGGGTTCTGAGATGTGTGCAAAGTTTCAAGAGTTTTCGAGCATGTTAAGGCCCCCAAAAGTGCCCAAAAGGTAGTAAAATAATAATAATAATAATAATCCTAAATAATAATCCTTAGGAAAACAATAGGGCCTTCGCCTTTTCAGGCTTGGGCCCTAATAAATATATATATATATATATATATAAATATAGCTGCGAGCAGCGATTACGGGCCCAAGCCGGTGGCACCGCAACCCCGGTGCCTTTAGTACCTAAAGGCACCGGGGTGGCGGTTCCGCCAGCTTTGGCCCTTCATCGCTGCTCGCAGCTATATTTATATATATATATATATATATATATATATATATATATACGGCCCGGTGGCACCGCCACCCCGGTGCCTTTGGGGTTATTGTGCACGACGTGCAAAAACGTAACCCCGCTTTGACTGTCGAAAAGAAGTGTGCTGTAGAGCTTGCATCAGTGTGGGCTCTGCAAAAGTGCGCATCGAGGGCACATATCAACCACAAAGTATGCGTGAGCAACCTTCTGAAACCTAAAATGAAAAATGAGACACCCTACGGTCTCATGGATTTAACGGACACATGAAATAAGTACACAAGACTGAAAATTCATATGAAGTGTGTCATTTGGGACAGGGCCTATGATCGTGAACCACAATAGCCACATATATGAGATAATTTAAATTTAGAATCATTTTTAATGTCATAGGATGTCATATGTCAATATGTTTTGTAGCACTTAAATGTGTAAATCCAGAAGCCTAGTATTTATCTGGAGGTCTTTGTCCTTTGCCTGTCAACCTGGTTTGTCTCTGCCTTTTCTGTTCTGCCCTGTTTGCCATTGTTCACCCTGCCTGTCTTGACCATTCTTAATAAAAAGCTGCAAATGGATTCAAAAAGACAAGGCCTTAAACTTAAATTTGAACAAGGATTAAACTCTTGTAACTGTAACAGACACCAAGGCACAATCACACACATGCACGCACGCACGCACACACAGTTTAAAAAAAAAAAATATTTATCCAACCCCATTTAAAAACAGTCTGTGATTCCTTTACTTTATTAAAAAAACTTATTTAAAAAATACAAGGCTTAAGACATTTATTTTCCTTTTTAATGCAGGCCAAACCACACAGCAGTGAAATGGTTAATCTAGCCCTCCTCCCCCTACACACACACACACACACACACACACACAGACAGGCACAGACACAGAGACGTAGGCTTATGGCAAGCCGTTTTAACATTTAATCATTTAAACCCACTAGTCTCTATTTTCATGCTACTAGTACTTATTTTTTAGATACTAGTATTTTTAGATACTAATATAGTATCTAATGAATAAGTACTAGTATATTTTAAAAGGTACTAGTCCCTAAGGAATAAGCACTAGTATCTAAAGAATAGGCACTAGTACCTAAAGAATAAGCACTAGTCGCTAATGAATAAGTACTAGTACTTAATGGAATAGATACTAGTATCTAAAAAATAAGTACTAGTAGCATGAAAATAGAGACTAGTAGGTTAAAATGATTAAATATTAAGACGGCTTGCCATATTGGCTCAGAGAGAGAGAGAGAGAAAATGACCATATTCAAAACAAAATATCTGACTTTCTGTTGTTCGGAGCTAATAACTGTAAATTAGAAAGTTGTTCGGCTTGAGGAGAAGAATATACACGCTGAGTTTTGTAACTGTAGGTAAAACTAACTAAGTTATAACACACTTTATATGTCCTTATTAAGCCATGAAAATTCATTTCCTCGCCACGGCCAAACCGTTCGAGATATCAAAAGTCCGTCCGCAATTTAGCATCCTCAAAGTCTTGACATCATGCACACCGAGTTTGGCGATGATTGAATGAATTGCCTAGGAGTAGTACTTCAAATTCCACAGCAAGCGTTTTCCAAACAACCCATAATAGCCGACTTCCTGTTGGGCTGGCGTAAAACTTGACCGGGGATAAGATGTTCGGCCCGATGAGATCTATATGTGTACTGAGTTTCATATTAATTCATGCAAGCGTGTTGGATATATGGACCAAATTGTCGGACCCCGTTCAAGAGGGCGCTGTTGAGCCCCCCTGCCACGCCCGGGTACCAGCTTGAGCCCGGCCCTGATGGCCGTGGGTTCTGACCTGTGTGCAAAATTTCAAGAGTTTTTGAGCACGTTAAGAGCCCCAAAAGCCCCTGAAACCTTGAAATCCATTAAAAGCAATAGACAAATCCCTCACACACAGAGACAGAGAGAGAGGGAGAGAAAATTCTCAGATACATCCACATTCAAACTTAAATATCTGACTTGCTGTTGTTTGGAGCTAATGACAGTTAATTAGAAAGTTGTCCGGCTTGATCTGAACAATATGCGTACCGAGTTTTATGATTGTAGGTAAAACTATATAGCTAACACGCCCACTTTTGTCAAAAGGTGGCGCTACTGAGCCCCTGCACCACGCCCGTTTCTGAAACTTTGCACATGTCTACTGGCTAATAAATGTGATCTGTCTGTCGAGTTTCATGCAATTTTAAGCAATTTCAGGCATGCTAAGAGTCTCAAAAGCATCCAAAAAGAATATTAAAGTTTGATGCGTTTGATGCGTTGTCACGGCAACAGTATCTTAGATATCAATAATCCTTTCACAAGTCTACATCTGGCGTGTGTTTACATTATACACATAAAGTTTGAAGCAAATCGGGTAAAAATAAGAGGGTGATTTCAAAGCATTTTGAAAGTGACACACTTCCTGCTGCCAGTTGGTGGCGCTATAACATTGACTCACAATAGTCACATCCATGTGATCGGACTCTTACATCGAACACACTGCTGAAGTTTCATCAAGATCAGTTAATGTATGCAGAAGTTATAACACACTTCCTGTTTCCATTATTCGCCATAAATTCGTTTCCTCGCCACGGCCAAACCGTTCGAGATATCAAAAATCCCCTGGCAACTTTTCATCGTCAATCTCTTGACTTCATGCTGACCGAGTTTCGTGGCGATTGGTTGAATTCTCTAGGAGGAGTATATCGAATTCCATTGCATGCGTTTTCCAAACAAGCCTTAATAGCCGACTTCCTGTTAGGCTGGGGTAAAAAGTAAAAGTACAAAGGATATATGAACCGATGAGATCTATATGTGTACCGAGTTTCATATTATTACATGCAAGCGTGTTTGATTTATGAACCAAGTTTTTGGACCCCGTTCCAGGGGCCGCTGTCAAACCCTCCTGCCACGCCCGGGTACCAGCTTCAGCCCGGCCCTGATGGCCGCCGGTTCTGACCCGTGTGCAAAGTTTCAAGAGTTTTTGAGCACGTTAAGGGGCCCAAAAGTGCGCTGAGAGTCTCAAAAGCATCCAAAAAAAATATTAAAGTTTGATGCATTGTCACGGCAACAGCATCTAAGATATCAACAATCCTTTCACAGGTCTACATCTGGCGTGTGTCTACATTATACACATCAAGTTTGAAGCAAATCGGGTAAAGCCTGTTTGATTTATGGACCAAGTTTTCGGACCCCGTTCCAGGGGGCGCTGTCGAGCCCCCCTGCCACGCCCGGGTACCAGCTTCAGCCCGGCCCTGATGGCCGCGGTTTCTGACCCGTGTGCAAAGTTTCAAGAGTTTTTGAGCATGTTAAGGGCCCCAAAAGTGCGCTAAGAATCTCAAAAGTATCCAAAAAGAATATTAAAGTTTGATGCGTTGTCACGGCAACAGCATCTAAGATATCAACAATCCTTTCACAGGTCTACATCTGGCTTGTGTCTACATTATACACATCAAGTTTGAAGCAAATAGGGTAAAGCGTGTTGGATGTATGGACCAAATTGTCGGACCCATTCAAGGGGGCGCTGTCGAGCCCCCCTGCCACGCCCGGGTACCAGCTTCAGCCTGGCCCTGATGGCCGTGGGTTTTGTCCCGTGTGCAAAGTTTCAAGAGTTTTCGAGCACGTTAAGAACCCCAAAAGTGCCCAAAAGGTAGTAAAATAATAATAATAATAATAATAAAATATAGCTGCGAGCAGCGATTGCGGGCCCAAGCCGGTGGCACCGCAACCCCGTTCCTTTAGTTACCTAAAGGCACCGGGGTGGTGGTACCGCCGGCTTTGGCCCTTCATCGCTGCTCGCAGCTATATTTATATATATATATATATATATATATATATATATATATATATATATATATATATATAAAGCCGGTGGCACCGCCACCCTGGTGCCTTTAGGGTTATTGTGCATGACGTGCAAAAACGTAACTCCGCTTTGACTGTCGAAAAGAAGTGTACTGTAGAGCTTGCATCAGTGTGGGCTCTGCAAAAGTGTGCATCGAGGGCACATATCAACCACAAAGTATGCGTGAGCAACCTTCTGAAAACTAAAATGAAAATCCCAAAAGTCCCAAAAGTCATATTATTACATGCAAGCGTGTTTGATTTATGGACCAAGTGTTCGGACCCCGTTCCAGGGGGCGCTGTCGAGCCCCCCTGCCACGCCCGGGTACCAGCTTCAGCCCGGCCCTGATGGCCGCGGGTTCTGAGATGTGTGCAAAGTTTCAAGAGTTTTCGAGCAACAGTCTGTGATTCCTTTACTTTATTAATAAAACTTATTTAAAAAATACAAGGCTTAAGACATTTATTTTCCTTTTTAATGCAGGCCAAACCACACAGCAGTGAAATGGTTAATCTAGCCCTCCTCCCCCTACACACACACACACACACACACACACAGACAGGCACAGACACAGAGACGTAGGCTTATGGCAAGCCGTTTTAACATTTAATCATTTAAACCCACTAGTCTCTATTTTCATGCTACTAGTACATATTTTTTAGATACTAGTATTTTTAGATACTAATATAGTATCTAATGAATAAGTACTAGTATCTTTTAAAAGGTACTAGTCCCTAAGGAATAAGCACTAGTATCTAAAGAATAGGCACTAGTACCTAAAGAATAAGCACTAGTCGCTAATGAATAAGTACTAGTACTTAATGGAATAGATACTAGTATCTAAAAAATAAGTACTAGTAGCATGAAAATAGAGACTAGTAGGTTAAAATGATTAAATGTTAAGACGGCTTGCCATATTGGCTCAGAGAGAGAGAGAGAGAGAAAATGACCATATTCAAACCAAAATATCTGACTTTCTGTTGTTCGGAGCTAATAACTGTAAATTAGAAAGTTGTTCGGCTTGAGGAGAAGAATATACACGCTGAGTTTTGTAACTGTAGGTAAAACTAACTAAGTTATAACACACTTTATATGTCCTTATTAAGCCATGAAAATTAATTTCCTCGCCACGGCCAAACCGTTCGAGATATCAAAAGTCCGTCCGCAATTTAGCATCCTCAAAGTACTGACATCATGCACACCGAGTTTGGCGATGATTGAATGAATTGCCTAGGAGTAGTACTTCAAATTCCACAGCAAGCGTTTTCCAAACAACCCATAATAGCCGACTTCCTGTTGGGCTGGCGTAAAACTTGACCGGGGGTAAGATGTTCGGCCCGATGAGATCTATATGTGTACTGAGTTTCATATTAATTCATGCAAGCGTGTTGGATATATGGACCAAATTGTCGGACCCCGTTCAAGAGGGCGCTGTTGAGCCCCCCTGCCACGCCCGGGTACCAGCTTCAGCCCGGCCCTGATGGCCGTGGGTTCTGACCTGTGTGCAAAATTTCAAGAGTTTTTGAGCATGTTAACAGCCCCAAAAGCCCCTGAAACCTTGAAATCCATTAAAAGCAATAGACAAATCCCTCACACACAGAGACAGAGAGAGAGGGAGAGAAAATTCTCAGATACATCCACATTCAAACTTAAATATCTGACTTGCTGTTGTTTGGAGCTAATGACACTTAACTAGAAAGTTGTCCGGCTTGATCTGAACAATATGCGTACCGAGTTTTATGATTGTAGGTAAAACTATATAACTAACACCCCCACTTTTGTCAAAAGGTGGCGCTACTGAGCCCCTGCACCATGCCCGTTTCTGAAACTTTGCACATGTCTACTGGCTAATAAATGTGATCTGTCTGTCGAGTTTCATGCAATTTTAAGCAATTTCAGGCATGCTAAGAGTCTCAAAAGCATCCAAAAAGAATATTAAAGTTTGATGCGTTTGATGCGTTGTCACGGCAACAGTATCTTAGATATCAATAATCCTTTCACAAGTCTACATCTGGCGTGTGTTTACATTATACACATAAAGTTTGAAGCAAATCGGGTAAAAATAAGAGGGTGATTTCAAAGCATTTTGAAAGTGACACACTTCCTGCTGCCAGTTGGTGGCGCTATAACATTGACTCACAATAGTCACATCCATGTGATCGGACTCTTACAACGAACACACTGCTGAAGTTTCATCAAGATCAGTTAATGTATGCAGAAGTTATAACACACTTCCTGTTTCCATTATTCGCCATAAATTCGTTTCCTCGCCACGGCCAAACCGTTCGAGATATCAAAAATCCCCTGGCAACTTTTCATCGCCAATCTCTTGACTTCATGCTGACCGAGTTTCGTGGCGATTGGTTGAATTCTCTAGGAGGAGTATATCGAATTCCATTGCATGCGTTTTCCAAACAAGCCTTAATAGCCGACTTCCTGTTGGGCTGGGGTAAAAAGTAAGAGCATGAAGTATATGTGAACCGATGAGATCTATATGTGTACTGAGTTTCATATTATTACATGCAAGCGTGTTTGATTTATGGACCAAGTGTTCAAACCCCGTTCCAGGGGGCGCTGTCGAGCCCCCCTGCCACGCCCGGGTACCAGCTTCAGCCTGGCCCTGATGGCCGCGGGTTCTGAGATGTGTGCAAAGTTTCAAGAGTTTTCGAGCACGTTAAGGCCCCCAAAAGTGCCCAAAAGGTAGTAAAATAATAATAATAATCCTAAAATATAGCTGCGAGCAGCGATTACGGGCCCAAGCCGGTGGCACCGCAACCCCGGTGCCTTTAGTACCTAAAGGCACCGGGGTGGCGGTTCCGCCAGCTTTGGCCCTTCATCGCTGCTCGCAGCTATATTTATATATATATATATATATAAACGGCCCGGTGGCACCGCCACCCTGGTGCCTTTAGGGTTATTGTGCACGACGTGCAAAAACGTTACCCCGCTTTGACTGTCGAAAAGAAGTGTGCTGTAGAGCTTGCATCAGTGTGGGCTCTGCAAAAGTGTGCATCAAGGGCACATATCAACCACAAAGTATGCGTGAGCAACCTTCTGAAACCTAAAATGAAAAATAAAACACCCTACATCCTACATGGATTTAACGGACACATGAAATAAGTACACAAGACCGAAAATTCATATGAAGTGTGCCATCTGGGACAGGGCCTATGATCGTGAACCACAATAGCCACATATATGAGATCATTTAAATTTAGAATAATTTTTAATGTCATAGGTCAATATGTTTTGCAGCACCTGTCAACCTGGTTTGTCTCTGCCTTTTCTGTTCTGCCCTGTTTGCCATTGTTCACCCTGCCTGTCTTGACCATTCTTAATAAAAAGCTACAAATGGATTCCCCTAGCCTGACCCTGCCTCATTACAACACATATGCTGCATCTGCTCGCTATCTGCTGAACAGCTCTGGTAGTTCCGCTTCAGCACTGATGATGTTATAAGAATAGTGCGCTCTGGTTGGTCTGGATTATTCGGGATTTTTTATTTTATACAGAAATAAGTTGTTTATAAATCAGATGAGAATAAAGTTAGTGTTGATAACATTTTTAAGGATAACATATTGATCTAATATATATATATATATATATATATATATATAGCACATTAATTTTAAATTCATTCAGCTTTAATCACAAAACATACAATCTTAATTTTATTTAAAGCAAACAATACATTGCTACCGGGTATATTCGGTACCCACTAATAGGAGTTGCTTTCAGTCACTTCTGTGTTTATCTAAGCGCGGGGCTCCAGACTAACTTTTTTACTAGGAGCACTGTAGCCTATATAAAGCACAAAATAGTGTCTGTGTATATTAAACTGCAAAAATACTATTTAAATATTAACACTGCTTGTCTTTGTGTGAATGAATGGCGCAGACGCACGGTTTCATTTAACGTTAGCTACCTCTCTCTCTCTCTCACACACACACACACACACACACTGAAGCATGAGCAGCACTCGGGCAGTTTTCAGTCTCTGCTGCCTCACGATATGATGACATGATTCATGATTCAATTCACTTTGAGAGTCACTTCATGAGCATGTGAGCGAATCGTTTGAACGAATGAATTAATGACTCGCTCATTAAGACGGTCGCCTGGCGACACCTAATGGTGGTTTAGTGTTTAAAAGTATCATTCTTTCCAACAATAGTCAACAAACTTATATTTAAAACAATCTCATAACATTATATAATGCATTGTACTTTTTCAGTGTAAAATATTTAATTTGATCAGCCCTACCTAGGACAATTAGCAGCCCTATAGTGTCTTATTATTCAAAATATTGATAAAATTTAGAAATAAAAAATGAAAGATGAACTATATATTTAATAAAACTAGACTAGAGGATGCCCTGCAGATATTACAATATGCAGATTTAAATATATAATTTGGTGTGTGTGTGTGTGTGTGTGTGTGTGTGTGTGTGTGTGTGTGTGTGAGTCCCAGCAAAGATCAGCAGCAGTAGTCAAATTTCATAAAACACGAGAGTAAAGAGCTGACTGAATAGATGATGAAGGAATATTGTGTGTAAAAGCAGCTATTTAAGAGAATCTGTCATTATACTGTTTTGTTGTTGTGTTTTCCATGAAGAATAATAGGCTATTGAACTCACAATTCAAGCATTTTAAAATGAAACTAACGGCTGCACGTGCATTCATAACGATGCGCGTACACAGCGATTTCATTCATAAATATAATTTTGGACACAAGAGGGCAGTATAGCTCTATGTATGATTCAGTGTTTATCACCCACAGAGCCCTCCCCTCCCCCTCACACACACACACATACAGACAGACGCAGAGAGAGAGGGAGAAAAAATTCATAGAATCCACATTCAAACCACAATATCTGACTTTCTCTTGGTCGAAGCTAATGACTGTAAATTAGAAAGTTGTTCGGCTCTAGGAGAAGAATATAAATATAGAGTTTTGTGACTGTAGGTCAAACGAACTAAGTTATAACACACTTCCTGCTTCACGTTTTTTTGCCATAATTTCGTTTCCTCGCCACGGCCAAACCGTTCGAGATATCAAAAATCCCCTGTCAATTTTTCATCCTCAATGTCTTGACTTCATGCTGACCGAGTTTCGTGGCGATTGGTTGAATTCTCTAGGAGGAGTATATCGAAGTCCAGGGGCATACGCTTCCAAACAAACCATAATAGCCGACTTCCTGTTGGGCTGGGGTAAAAAGTAAAAGTACAATGGATATATGAACCGATGAGATCTATATGTGTACTGAGTTTCATATTATTACATGCAAGCGTGTTTGATTTATGGACCAAGTTTTCGGACCCCGTTCCAGGGGGCGCTGTCGAGCCCCCCTGCCACGCCCGGGTACCAGCTTTAGCCCGGCCCTGATGGCCGCGGGTTCTGACGCGTGTGCAAAGTTTCAAGAGTTTTTGAGCACGTTAAGGGCCCCCAAAGTGCGCTGAGAGTCTCAAAAGTATCCAAAAAGAATATTAAAGTTTGATGCGTTGTCACGGCAACAGCATCTAAGATATCAACAATCCTTTCACAGGTCTAAATCTGGCGTGTGTCTACATTATACACATCAAGTTTGAAGCAAATCGGGTAAAGCCTGTTTGATTTATGGACCAAGTTTTCGGACCCCATTCCAGGGGGCGCTGTCGAGCCCCCCTGCCACGCCCAGGTACCAGCTTCAGCCCAGCCCTAATGGCCCCAGGTTCTGACCCGTGTGCAAAGTTTCAAGAGTTTTTGAGCACGTTAAGGGCCCCAAAGGTGCGTTAAGAGTCTCAAAAGCATCCAAAAAGAATATAAAAGTTTGATGCGTTGTCACGGCAACAGTATCTAAGATATCAATAATCCTTTCAGAGGTCTACATCTGCTGTGTGTTTACATTATACACATCAAGTTTGAAGCAAATCGGGTAAAAATAAGAGGGTGATTTCAAAGCCTTTAGGAAGTGACACACTTCCTGCTGCCAGTTGGTGGCGCTATAACTTTGACTCACAATAGTCACATCCATGTTATTGGACTCTTACAGCGAACACACTGCTGAAGTTTCATCAAGATCAGTTAATGTTTGCAGAAGTTATAACACACTTCCTGTTTCCATTATTCGCCATAAATTCGTTTCCTCACCACGGCCAAACCGTTCAAGATATCAAAAATCCCCTGGCAACTTTTCATCCTCAGTGTCTTGACTTCATGCTGACCAAGTTTCGTGGCGATTGGTTGAATTCTCTAGGAGGAGTATATCGAATTCCAGGGGCATATGCTTCCAAACAAACCATAATAGCCGACTTCCTGTTGGGCTGGGGTAAAAAGTAAAAGTACAAAAGATATATGAATCGATGAGATCTATATGTGTACCAAGTTTCATATTATTACATTCAAGCGTGTTTGATTTATGGACCAAGTTTTCCGACCCTGTTCCAGGGGGCGCTGTCGAGCCCCCCTGCCACGCCCGGGTACCAGCTTTAGCCCGGCCCTGATGGCCGCGGGTTCTGACGCGTGTGCAAAGTTTCAAGAGTTTTTGAGCATGTTAAGGGCCCCAAAAGTGCGCTGAGAGTCTCAAAAGTATCCAAAAAGAATATTAAAGTTTGATGCGTTGTCACGGCAACAGCATCTAAGATATCAACAATCCTTTCACAGGTCTACATCTGGCGTGTGTCTACATTATACACATCAAGTTTGAAGCAAATCGGGTAAAGCCTGTTTGATTTATGGACCAAGTTTTTGGACCCCGTTCCAGGGGGCGCTGTCGAGCCCCCCTGCCACGCCCGGGTACCAGCTTCAGCCCGGCCCTGATGGCCGCGGTTTCTGACCCGTGTGCAAAGTTTCAAGAGTTTTTGAGCATGTTAAGGGCCCCAAAAGTGCGCTAAGAATCTCAAAAGTATCCAAAAAGAATATTAAAGTTTGATGCGTTGTCACGGCAACAGCATCTAAGATATCAACAATCCTTTCACAGGTCTACATCTGGCTTGTGTCTACATTATACACATCAAGTTTGAAGCAAATAGGGTAAAGCGTGTTGGATATATGGACCAAATTGTCGGACCCGTTCAAGGGGGCGCTGTCGAGCCCCCCTGCCACGCCCGGGTACCAGCTTCAGCCTGGCCCTGATGGCCGTGGGTTTTGTCCCGTGTGCAAAGTTTCAAGAGTTTTCGAGCACGTTAAGAACCCCAAAAGTGCCCGAAAGCATAAAAAAGCACGAAAAAGCTTAAAAAAAGGAATATTAATGTTTGATGCATTGCCATGGCAACAGTATCAAAGATATCAATAATCCTTTCACAGGTCTACATCTGGCGTGTGTCTACATTATGCACATGAAGTTTGAAGCAAATCGGGTAAAAATAAGAGGGTGATTTAAAAGCATTTTGAAAGTGACACACTTCCTGCTGCCAGTTGGTGGCGCTATAACTTTGACTCACAATAGTCACATCCATGTGATCGGGCTCTTACAACGAACACACTGCTGAAGTTTCATCAAGATCAGTTAATGTATGCATTAGTTATAACACACTTCCTGTTTCATGTTTCTCGCCATAATTTCGTTTCCTCGCCACGGCCAAACCGTTCGAGATATCAAAAATCCCCTGGCAACTTTTCATCCTCAGTGTCTTGACTTCATGCTGACCGAGTTTCGTGCCGTGTGTTTGAATTCTCTAGGAGGAGTATTTCACATTCCATTGCATGCGTTTTCCAAACAAGCCTTAATAGCCGACTTCCTGTTGGGCTGGGGTAAAAAGTAAGAGCATGAAGTATATATGAACCGATGAGATCTATATGTGTACTGAGTTTCATATTATTACATGCAAGCGTGTTTGATTTATGGACCAAGTGTTCAAACCCCGTTCCAGGGGGCGCTGTCGAGCCCCCCTGCCACGCCCGGGTACCAGCTTCAGCCCGGCCCTGATGGCCGCGGGTTCTGAGATGTGTGCAAAGTTTCAAGAGTTTTCGAGCACGTTAAGGCCCCCAAAAGTGCCCAAAAGGTAGTAAAATAATAATAAATATAGCTGCGAGCAGCGATTACGGGCCCAAGCCGGTGGCACCGCAACCCCGGTGCCTTTAGTACCTAAAGGCACCGGGGTGGCGGTTCCGCCAGCTTTGGCCCTTCATCGCTGCTCGCAGCTATATTTATATATATATATATATATATATATATATATATATATATATATATAAACGGCCCGGTGGCACCGCCACCCCGGTGCCTTTGGGGTTATTGTGCACGACGTGCAAAAACGTAACCCCGCTTTGACTGTCGAAAAGAAGTGTGCTGTAGAGCTTGCATCAGTGTGGGCTCTGCAAAAGTGCGCATCGAGGGCACATATCAACCACAAAGTATGCGTGAGCAACCTTCTGAAACCTAAAATGAAAAAATGAGACACCCTACGGTCTCATGGATTTAACGGACACATGAAATAAGTACACAAGACCGAAAATTCATATGAAGTGTGCCATTTGGGACAGGGCCTATGATCGTGAACCACAATAGCCACATATATGAGATAATTTAAATTTAGAATCATTTTTAATGTCATAGGATGTCATATGTCAATATGTTTTGTAGCACTTAAATGTGTAAATCCAGAAGCCTAGTATTTATCTGGAGGTCTTTGTCCTTTGCCTGTCAACCTGGTTTGTCTCTGCCTTTTCTGTTCTGCCCTGTTTGCCATTGTTCACCCTGCCTGTCTTGACCATTCTTAATAAAAAGCTGCAAATGGATTCAAAAAGACAAGGCCTTAAACTTAAACTTGAACAAGGATTAAACTCTTGTAACTGTAACAGACACTAAGGCACAATCACACACATGCACGCACGCACGCACACACAGTTTAAAAACAAAAAAATATGTATCCAACCCCATTTAAAAACAGTCTGTGATTCCTTTACTTTATTAATAAAACTTATTTAAAAAATACAAGGCTTAAGACATTTATTTTCCTTTTTAATGCAGGCCAAACCACACAGCAGTGAAATGGTTAATCTAGCCCTCCTCCCCCTACACACACACACACACACACACACACACACACAGACAGGCACAGACACAGAGACGTAGGCTTATGGCAAGCCGTTTTAACATTTAATCATTTAAACCCAATAGTCTCTATTTTCATGCTACTAGTACTTATTTTTTAGATACTAGTATTTTTAGATACTAATATAGTATCTAATGAATAAGTACTAGTATCTTTTAAAAGGTACTAGTCCCTAAGGAATAAGCACTAGTATCTAAAGAATAGGCACTAGTACCTAAAGAATAAGCACTAGTCGCTAATGAATAAGTACTAGTACTTAATGGAATAGATACTAGTATCTAAAAAAATAAGTACTAGTAGCATGAAAATAGAGACTAGTAGGTTAAAATGATTAAATGTTAAGACGGCTTGCCATATTGGCTCAGAGAGAGAGAGAGAGAAAATGACCATATTCAAACCAAAATATCTGACTTTCTGTTGTTCGGAGCTAATAACTGTAAATTAGAAAGTTGTTCGGCTTGAGGAGAAGAATATACACGCTGAGTTTTGTAACTGTAGGTAAAACTAACTAAGTTATAACACACTTTATATGTCCTTATTAAGCCATGAAAATTCATTTCCTCGCCACGGCCAAACCGTTCGAGATATCAAAAGTCCGTCCGCAATTTAGCATCCTCAAAGTCTTGACATCATGCACACCGAGTTTGGCGATGATTGAATGAATTGCCTAGGAGTAGTACTTCAAATTCCACAGCAAGCGTTTTCCAAACAACCCATAATAGCCGACTTCCTGTTGGGCTGGCGTAAAACTTGACCGGGGGTAAGATGTTCGGCCCGATGAGATCTATATGTGTACTGAGTTTCATATTAATTCATGCAAGCGTGTTGGATATATGGACCAAATTGTCGGACCCCGTTCAAGAGGGCGCTGTTGAGCCCCCCTGCCACGCCCGGGTACCAGCTTCAGCCCGGCCCTGATGGCCGTGGGTTCTGACCTGTGTGCAAAATTTCAAGAGTTTTTGAGCACGTTAAGAGCCCCAAAAGCCCCTGAAACCTTGAAATCCATTAAAAGCAATAGACAAATCCCTCACACACAGAGACAGAGAGAGAGGGAGAGAAAATTCTCAGATACATCCACATTCAAACTTAAATATCTGACTTGCTGTTGTTTGGAGCTAATGACAGTTAATTAGAAAGTTGTCCGGCTTGATCTGAACAATATGCGTACCGAGTTTTATGATTGTAGGTAAAACTATATAACTAACACCCCCACTTTTGTCAAAAGGTGGCGCTACTGAGCCCCTGCACCACGCCCGTTTCTGAAACTTTGCACATGTCTACTGGCTAATAAATGTGATCTGTCTGTCGAGTTTCATGCAATTTTAAGCAATTTCAGGCATGCTAAGAGTATCAAAAGCATCCACAAAGAATATTAAAGTTTGATGCGTTTGATGCGTTGTCACGGCAACAGTATCTTAGATATCAATAATCCTTTCACAAGTCTACATCTGGCGTGTGTTTACATTATACACATAAAGTTTGAAGCAAATCGGGTAAAAATAAGAGGGTGATTTCAAAGCATTTTGAAAGTGACACACTTCCTGCTGCCAGTTGGTGGCGCTATAACATTGACTCACAATAGTCACATCCATGTGATCGGACTCTTACAACGAACACACTGCTGAAGTTTCATCAAGATCAGTTAATGTATGCAGAAGTTATAACACACTTCCTGTTTCCATTATTCGCCATAAATTCGTTTCCTCGCCACGGCCAAACCGTTCGAGATATCAAAAATCCCCTGCCAACTTTTCATCGTCAATCTCTTGACTTCATGCTGACCGAGTTTCGTGGCGATTGGTTGAATTCTCTAGGAGGAGTATATCGAATTCCATTGCATGCGTTTTCCAAACAAGCCTTAATAGCCGACTTCCTGTTGGGCTGGGGTAAAAAGTAAAAGTACAAAGGATATATGAACCGATGAGATCTATATGTGTACCGAGTTTCATATTATTACATGCAAGCGTGTTTGATTTATGAACCAAGTTTTTGGACCCCGTTCCAGGGGGCGCTGTCAAACCCCCCTGCCACGCCCGGGTACCAGCTTCAGCCCGGCCCTGATGGTCGCCGGTTCTGACCCGTGTGCAAAGTTTCAAGAGTTTTTGAGCACGTTAAGGGGCCCAAAAGTGCGCTGAGAGTCTCAAAAGCATCCAAAAAGAATATTAAAGTTTGATGCATTGTCACGGCAACAACATCTAAGATATCAACAATCCTTTCACAGGTCTACATCTGGCGTGTGTCTACATTATACACATCAAGTTTGAAGCAAATCGGGTAAAGCCTGTCTGATTTATGGACCAAGTTTTCGGACCCCGTTCCAGGGGGCGCTGTCGAGCCCCCCTGCCACGCCCGGGTACCAGCTTCAGCCCGGCCCTGATGGCCGCGGTTTCTGACCCGTGTGCAAAGTTTCAAGAGTTTTTGAGCATGTTAAGGGCCCCAAAAGTGCGCTAAGAATCTCAAAAGTATCCAAAAAGAATATTAAAGTTTGATGCGTTGTCACGGCAACAGCATCTAAGATATCAACAATCCTTTCACAGGTCTACATCTGGCTTGTGTCTACATTATACACATCAAGTTTGAAGCAAATAGGGTAAAGCGTGTTGGATATATGGACCAAATTGTCGGACCCGTTCAAGGGGGCGCTGTCGAGCCCCCCTGCCACGCCCGGGTACCAGCTTCAGCCTGGCCCTGATGGCCACGGGTTTTGTCCCGTGTGCAAAGTTTCAAGAGTTTTCGAGCACGTTAAGAACCCCAAAAGTGCCCGAAAGCATAAAAAAGCATGAAAAAGCTTAAAAAAAGGAATATTAATGTTTGATGCATTGCCATGGCAACAGTATCTAAGATATCAATAATCCTTTCACAGGTCTACATCTGGCGTGTGTCTACATTATGCACATGAAGTTTGAAGCAAATCGGGTAAAAATAAGAGGGTGATTTAAAAGCATTTTGAAAGTGACACACTTCCTGCTGCCAGTTGGTGGCGCTATAACTTTGACTCACAATAGTCACATCCATGTGATCGGGCTCTTACAACGAACACACTGCTGAAGTTTCATCAAGATTAGTTAATGTATGCAGTAGTTATAACACACTTCCTGTTTCACGTTTCTCGCCATAATTTTGTTTCCTCGCCACGGCCAAACCGTTCGAGATATCAAAAATCCCCTCGCAACTTTTCATCCTCAGTGTCTTGACTTCATGCTGACCGAGTTTCGTGCCGTGTGTTTGAATTCTCTAGGAGGAGTATTTCACATTCCATTGCATGCGTTTTCCAAACAACCCTTAATAGCCGACTTCCTGTTGGGCTGGGGTAAAAAGTAAGAGCATGAAGTATATATGAACCGATGAGATCTATATGTGTATTGAGTTTCATATTATTACATGCAAGCGTGTTTGATTTATGGACCAAGTGTTCAAACCCCGTTCCAGGGGGCGCTGTCGAGCCCCCCTGCCACGCCCGGGTACCAGCTTCAGCCCGGCCCTGATGGCCGCGGGTTCTGAGATGTGTGCAAAGTTTCAAGAGTTTTCGAGCACGTTAAGGCCCCCAAAAGTGCCCAAAAGGTAGTAAAATAATAATAAATATATAAATATAGCTGCGAGCAGCGATTACGGGCCCAAGCCGGTGGCACCGCAACCCCGGTGCCTTTAGTTACCTAAAGGCACCGGGGTGGCGGTTCCGCCAGCTTTGGCCCTTCATCGCTGCTCGCAGCTATATTTATATATATATATATACATATATATATATATAAACGGCCCGGTGGCACCGCCACCCTGGTGCCTTTAGGGTTATTGTGCACGACGTGCAAAAACGTTACCCCGCTTTGACTGTTGAAAAGAAGTGTGCTGTAGAGCTTGCATCAGTGTGGGCTCTGCAAAAGTGTGCATCAAGGGCACATATCAACCACAAAGTATGCGTGAGCAACCTTCTGAAACCTAAAATGAAAAATAAAACACCCTACATCCTACATGGATTTAACGGACACATGAAATAAGTACACAAGACTGAAAATTCATATGAAGTGTGCCATCTGGGACAGGGCCTATGATCGTGAACCAGAATAGCCACATATATGAGATCATTTAAATTTAGAATAATTTTTAATGTCATAGGTCAATATGTTTTGCAGCACCTGTCAACCTGGTTTGTCTCTGCCTTTTCTGTTCTGCCCTGTTTGCCATTGTTCACCCTGCCTGTCTTGACCATTCTTAATAAAAAGCTACAAATGGATTCCCCTAGCCTGACCCTGCCTCATTACAACACATATGCTGCATCTGCTCGCTATCTGCTGAACAGCTCTGGTAGTTCCGCTTCAGCACTGATGATGTTATAAGAATAGTGCGCTCTGGTTGGTCTGGATTATTCGGGATTTTTTATTTTATACAGAAATAAGTTGTTTATAAATCAGATGAGAATAAAGTTAGTGTTGATAACATTTTTAAGGATAACATATTGATCTAATATATATATATATATATATATATACACTCACCGGCCACTTTATTAGGTACACCTGTCCAACTGCTCGTTAACACTTAATTTCTAAGCAGCCAATCACATGGCGGCAACTCAGTGCATTTAGGCATGTAGACATGGTCAAGACAATCTCCTGCAGTTCAAACCGAGCATCAGTATGGGGAAGAAAGGTGATTTGAGTGACTTTGAACGTGGCATGATTGTTGGTGCCAGAAGGGCTGGTCTGAGTATTTCAGAAACTGCTAATCTACTGGGATTTTCACGCACCACCATCTCTAGGGTTTACAGAGAATGGTCCGAAAAAGAAAAAACATCCAGTGAGCGGCAGTTCTGTGGGCGGAAATGCCTTGTTGATGCCAGAGGTCAGAGGAGAATGGCCAGACTGGTTCGAGCTGATAGAAGGGCAACAGTGACTCAAATAACCACCCGTTACAACCAAGGTGGGCAGAAGAGCATCTCTGAATGCACAGTACGTCGAACTTTGAGGCAGATGGGCTACAGCAGCAGAAGACCACACCGGGTGCCACTCCTTTCAGCTAAGAACAGGAAACTGAGGCTACAATTTGCACAAGCTCATCGAAATTGGACAATAGAAGATTGGAAAAACGTTGCCTGGTCTGATGAGTCTCGATTTCCGCTGCGACATTCGGATGGTAGGGTCAGAATTTGGCGTCTACAACATGAAAGCATGGATCCATCCTGCCTTGTATCAACGGTTCAGGCTGGTGGTGGTGGTGTCATGGTGTGGGGAATATTTTCTTGGCACTCTTTGGGCCCCTTGGTACCAATTGAGCATCGTTGCAACGCCACAGCCTACCTGAGTATTGTTGCTGACCATGTCCATCCCTTTATGACCACAATGTACCCAACTTCTGATGGCTACTTTCAGCAGGATAATGCGCCATGTCATAAAGCTGGAATCATCTCAGACTGGTTTCTTGAACATGACAATGAGTTCGCTGTACTCAAATGGCCTCCACAGTCACCAGATCTCAATCCAATAGAGCATCTTTGGGATGTGGTGGAACGGGAGATTCGCATCATGGATGTGCAGCCGACAAATCTGCGGCAACTGTGTGATGCCATCATGTCAATATGGACCAAACTCCCTGAGGAATGCTTCCAGCACCTTGTTGAATCTATGCCACGAAGAATTGAGGCAGTTCTGAAGGCAAAAGGGGGTCCAACCCGTTACTAGCATGGGGTACCTAATAAAGTGGCCGGTGAGTGTATATATATAGCACATTAATTTTAAATTCATTCAGCTTTAATCACAAAACATACAATCTTAATTTTATTTAAAGCAAACAATACATTGCTACCGGGTATATTCGGTACCCACTAATAGGAGTTGCTTTCAGTCACTTCTGTGTTTATCTAAGCGCGGGGCTCCAGACTAACTTTTTTACTAGGAGCACTGTAGCCTATATAAAGCACAAAATAGTGTCTGTGTATATTAAACTGCAAAAATACTATTTAAATATTAACACTGCTTGTCTTTGTGTGAATGAATGGCGCAGACGCACGGTTTCATTTAACGTTAGCTACCTCTCTCTCTCTCACACACACACACACACACACACTGAAGCATGAGCAGCACTCGCGCTGTTTTCAGTCTCTGCTGCCTCACGATATGATGACATGATTCATGATTCAATTCACTCTTAGAGTCACTTCATGAGCATGTGAGCGAATCGTTTGAACGAATGAATTAATGACTCGCTCATTAAGACGGTCGCCTGGCGACACCTAATGGTGGTTTAGTGTTTAAAAGTATCATTCTTTCCAACAATAGTCAACAAACTTATATTTAAAACAATCTCATAACATTATATAATGCATTGTACTTTTTCAGTGTAAAATATTTAATTTGATCAGCCCTACCTAGGACAATTAGCAGCCCTATAGTGTCTTATTATTCAAAATATTGATAAAATTTAGAAATAAAAAATGAAAGATGAACTATATATTTAATAAAACTAGACTAGAGGATGCCCTGCAGATATTACAATATGCAGATTTAAATATATAATTTGGTGTGTGTGTGTGTGTGTGTGTGTGTGTGTGTGTGTGTGTGAGTCCCAGCAAAGATCAGCAGCAGTAGTCAAATTTCATAAAACACGAGAGTAAAGAGCTGACTGAATAGATGATGAAGGAATATTGTGTGTAAAAGCAGCTATTTAAGAGAATCTGTCATTATACTGTTTTGTTGTTGTGTTTTCCATGAAGAATAATAGGCTATTGAACTCACAATTCAAGCATTTTAAAATGAAACTAACGGCTGCACGTGCATTCATAACGATGCGCGTACACAGCGATTTCATTCATAAATATAATTTTGGACACAAGAGGGCAGTATAGCTCTATGTATGATTCAGTGTTTATCACCCACAGAGCCCTCCCCTCCCCCTCACACACACACACATACAGACAGACGCAGAGAGAGAGGGAGAAAAAATTCATAGAATCCACATTCAAACCACAATATCTGACTTTCTCTTGGTCGAAGCTAATGACTGTAAATTAGAAAGTTGTTCGGCTCTAGGAGAAGAATATAAATATAGAGTTTTGTGACTGTAGGTCAAACGAACTAAGTTATAACACACTTCCTGCTTCACGTTTTTTTGCCATAATTTCGTTTCCTCGCCACGGCCAAACCGTTCGAGATATCAAAAATCCCCTGTCAATTTTTCATCCTCAATGTCTTGACTTCATGCTGACCGAGTTTCGTGGCGATTGGTTGAATTCTCTAGGAGGAGTATATCGAAGTCCAGGGGCATACGCTTCCAAACAAACCATAATAGCCGACTTCCTGTTGGGCTGGGGTAAAAAGTAAAAGTACAAAGGATATATGAACCGATGAGATCTATATGTGTACTGAGTTTCATATTATTACATGCAAGCGTGTTTGATTTATGGACCAAGTGTTCAAACCCCGTTCCAGGGGGCGCTGTCGAGCCCCCCTGCCACGCCCGGGTACCAGCTTTAGCCCGGCCCTGATGGCCGCGGGTTCTGACGCGTGTGCAAAGTTTCAAGAGTTTTTGAGCACGTTAAGGGCCCCCAAAGTGCGCTGAGAGTCTCAAAAGTATCCAAAAAGAATATTAAAGTTTGATGCGTTGTCACGGCAACAGCATCTAAGATATCAACAATCCTTTCACAGGTCTAAATCTGGCGTGTGTCTACATTATACACATCAAGTTTGAAGCAAATCGGGTAAAGCCTGTTTGATTTATGGACCAAGTTTTTGGACCCCGTTCCAGGGGGCGCTGTCGAGCCCCCCTGCCACGCCCGGGTACCAGCTTCAGCCCGGCCCTGATGGCCGCGGTTTCTGACCCGTGTGCAAAGTTTCAAGAGTTTTTGAGCATGTTAAGGGCCCCAAAAGTGCGCTAAGAATCTCAAAAGTATCCAAAAATAATATTAAAGTTTGATGCGTTGTCACGGCAACAGCATCTAAGATATCAACAATCCTTTCACAGGTCTACATCTGTCTTGTGTCTACATTATACACATCAAGTTTGAAGCAAATAGGGTAAAGCGTGTTGGATATATGGACCAAATTGTCGGACCCGTTCAAGGGGGCGCTGTCGAGCCCCCCTGCCACGCCCGGGTACCAGCTTCAGCCTGGCCCTGATGGCCGTGGGTTTTGTCCCGTGTGCAAAGTTTCAAGAGTTTTCGAGCACGTTAAGAACCCCAAAAGTGCCCGAAAGCATAAAAAAGCACGAAAAAGCTTAAAAAAAGGAATATTAATGTTTGATGCATTGCCATGGCAACAGTATCAAAGATATCAATAATCCTTTCACAGGTCTACATCTGGCGTGTGTCTACATTATGCACATGAAGTTTGAAGCAAATCGGGTAAAAATAAGAGGGTGATTTAAAAGCATTTTGAAAGTGACACACTTCCTGCTGCCAGTTGGTGGCGCTATAACTTTGACTCACAATAGTCACATCCATGTGATCGGGCTCTTACAACGAACACACTGCTGAAGTTTCATCAAGATCAGTTAATGTATGCATTAGTTATAACACACTTCCTGTTTCATGTTTCTCGCCATAATTTCGTTTCCTCGCCACGGCCAAACCGTTCGAGATATCAAAAATCCCCTGGCAACTTTTCATCCTCAGTGTCTTGACTTCATGCTGACCGAGTTTCGTGCCGTGTGTTTGAATTCTCTAGGAGGAGTATTTCACATTCCATTGCATGCGTTTTCCAAACAAGCCTTAATAGCCGACTTCCTGTTGGGCTGGGGTAAAAAGTAAGAGCATGAAGTATATATGAACCGATGAGATCTATATGTGTACTGAGTTTCATATTATTACATGCAAGCGTGTTTGATTTATGGACCAAGTGTTCAAACCCCGTTCCAGGGGGCGCTGTCGAGCCCCCCTGCCACGCCCGGGTACCAGCTTCAGCCCGGCCCTGATGGCCGCGGGTTCTGAGATGTGTGCAAAGTTTCAAGAGCTTTCGAGCACGTTAAGGCCCCCAAAAGTGCCCAAAAGGTAGTAAAATAATAATAATAATAATAATAATAATAATAATAATAATAATCCTAAATAATAATCCTTAGGAAAACAATAGGGCCTTCGCCTTTTCAGGCTTGGGCCCTAATAATAATAATCCTAAATAATAATCCTTAGGAAAACAATAGGGCCTTCGCCTTTTCAGGCTTGGGCCCTAATAATAATAATAAATAATAATCCTTAGGAAAACAATAGGGCCTTCGCCTTTTCAAGGCTTGGGCCCTAATAATAATCCTAAATAATAATCCTTAGGAAAACAATAGGGCCTTCGCCTTTTCAGGCTTGGGCCCTAATAAACAGAGCAATTCCAAGAGGGTCCTCACACCATCGGTGCTCGGGCCCTAATAATAATAAACAGAGCAATTCCAAGAGGGTCCTCACACCATCGGTGCTCGGGCCCTAAAGATTATAATGATTCACACTGTACAATAATACACAATGTCCATGTCTGGTTTTGATTTTGAATAGTTGTGTGGTGGTGTGTGGTGTTTTTACTTACATTTCTGTTTCCAAACAGAAAGAAACTTTCTGGCTTGTACAGGTCTTAATGCAGTCAACAAATCAGCCTCCGTTATGAACATTAGATCATCATACGTCTCGACTCCAATGGACTGCAAGTGCTCTACCAGGATGTTTTTGTTTATTGCTTGAAGTTGTGGTAGGACTTCCATGATGGCGACATCTAGGAAGGATTGCTCCGAGTCACTCATATTTGCACTGAAGAAAATAATGCCACCTTCAAACAGAACAGAAAAAAATATATACAGTAAATACGCTTAACAGAGCAGGGACATGCATCAGGTAACACTTATATTAATGTCAAACTATTTACAGTGAGAAGAGAGCTTTAATTGGACTTTATTTTGCCACAATACTGTGTTTTAGTGGAATGACTTGGTATCCATCAAGAATGTATGATACCAAAGGATAGAAATCGGGTAGATCATTAATGTTGATACACTGTAACCCAAGACTGTCCTTTGTCACAGAATACAGATGGTATTCTGAGAGGAAGATGCCTTTGTGGAGATCCATCAAAACATACACCGATGTGTCATTTTGAATCAAAATGAGTAGAAGTTCACCAAACTCCATATACTCATCATTTCCGTTAACAAGAAACTGTCCTTTTTTATATGCAGTGCCCTTGTACTGAATGTCTGTGGTAACTGTGGTATTGCTTTCTGAAAAGGCTAACTCCCTGACTGCATGCTTAATAGCGTTACTGTAGAGGTTGGGATAAAACGCACAGCTATCTTTCACTTGCAGTAGTTTAATGCATTCTTGCCCAGCTAAAAGATATGCCTGATACATCTGATGACGCTCTGACAAAGTTTGGCAAATGTTTTTGAAGTTTTTCAAGTGTCTGGCACATCTTTTAAAATAGCTGTGTTTACTTTCAAACCTGAGCGTCCATAACCTTATCAATGGACCAAATTTCAAAAGCAGTGATGAATAATGGCGCAAATAGTGGTGCTTGGGTTTTAGTTGAATTTCAGGAAACATAATCTTTCTCAATTCCATATATTCTTGGATCAAAATGTCAAGATATGCTATCTGGGACAAGGAAATGTTCTGAGCACAAATAAGATCCACAATGTCTTTTAACTGGAGAGCTAACTGCCATACTTCATCCTCATGGTTTTGCACTTTGTCACCAATCAAAACTGGTAGCAATCTCAAAAGGTTCCAGTTTTGAATGGCTTGCCCTGATAACTTGGTTCCCTCAGGGTTGACAGCACATGGCTTTGTGAGTGATTCAGAACCCTTGTACTTAAACTGTTTGATGCGCCTGTTTAAGAGTGAGTATGTGAACCATTTTTTCTTTTTTATAATGTCCTTCAGGTACAGTGCTAGATCATATGACAAGACTCCTTCAAAGAGGTCATGACCTAAACAAGGTGGGAGACCAGGCTGGGATACGTGAAAAGACTCAAGGGTATTAAAGATAGAGTTTACCTTTATTCCTCTGACGCTTTGAATGTTTTCAGCCTGGAGATCAGCAACAGCCGCGTCATACGTCTCTGGGGTGCGTGGAGGACCACAGACATTCGGATCAGCCTCAAACTCACTTCTTGTGATTTCACAGTACCTGCAAAAATAATGAGAGCGGCTGAAGTTCTCTGTAAACCCACCTATGCAATGAGAACCCAAGTTATCCCCAGCAATACAGTAAAGACCCCCTTTTACTGTTTCTCCATCTACATTTATTCCATCTGTTTCCAAGGATTTCAGATCTGCCAACAACTCTGAGAAAACTTTGGCTACTCCAAAACGCTTAAGGTCACTCTCAACACACAACAAGACTAAAAACATATTATCAGTATTTGAACGCAAATGAATGGGTAAATTTGCTAATGAAAGATAGACTGCAAGAACTTTGTGTGTCTTTTTAGCAGAACCCAGGGGATTCACAATTTCAAATGAATCTTGGTACAAAATCAGTTTGAGGCTTTCAGGGTTTTCATTAAAGAACTGGTGACATTTGAAATTTTGTCCATCATATAAATCCGTAAAAACCTCTGCATCAGGATCTCCAAACAGTTGTGACTGTGTATTCCTCCCTAAATCTGATTGTAAAAAGCTCTTTAGAGTTTCTTTCACTGGTATGTAGTAAGCACATTTTTGTGTCATGTTTTCATCCATTCCCAATGTCACTTTTTTGGGTTCCGTGAATTTAAACATTTTTGTGAATGTATGATTTCTGGAGTATGTTGTTCTTAATTGTCTCTGATGACAGGCAGAGAACAAATCTGACTCTTTAATGCAGTCACAGATTTTAGTGACCGTTTCATCTGATAGGCTCATATTTTTTAAAAAAGAACTTACTTTAGTTATTGTAAAGGCTTGACCTAACTCATGCACATTTTGCATTTCCTCAACTATAGTCTGTATAGTAGAGGCAGGAATCAGCAGCTGTCCTTGCAGTTTAAGGTAAAAGAGACAAATGTTTCTGAGATAAGAATGACTATCATTCTCTGGCATATCAGTGGCTGCACTAGCTGTTGGCATGGCTTCATGTGTCTTTTCTGAATCATCTGTACTGGCAATGACAAATGGGGGCTGAGGGCGAGTTTCCCTGTACATGTTATCAATATCATCTGGGGAGCATGCTTTATGCTTCCTACACATATGAGAAGTAAATGATGACTTTTTTGTAAACACGATCGTGCAACCACTTACTGGACATGACACAGACCTGCCCTCTCCAATATGATCATTTAAGTGAGACACTAGTTCTTTCACCGTGTGAAAATAGCGGGAACATAATGAAATGGCGCATTTTAAATCCGCAACAACAGCTACAGGAGCAGCTTGCGGTGCAGGGGCATTGTGTACACGATAATAATGGCCCTTGAAAGCTGAGTAAGTGGTAAATGTTTGACTACAGTTGGCGCCAACACATTTGAAAAGACAACGGGGCTCATTCCTATGCACTCTGCAATGTAGTACATAGCCTCTTAAGGTATCCAAATTCTTTTTACAAAAGACGCAGGTGATCATTTTTAGGATTTCAAGTGTTTGCCTGTGCTATTCAGCTGAACTAAGTTATCACGCATTGATCTAGCTAGCTAGCTTAACTTTTAACGTAACTTAACGTTAGCCTAACGTTAACGTTACACCATGGGCTTTCAGCACACATTTTCACATAGTGTCGAAAAAAAGTAGACTTAATGTGAAGCTTACCGTGCAAACGTTAAATTTTCTGAATGAACAGCAGCAGATCCTCCAAAAAACTTGTTGAAATCGTAGATTTGTCCTAAAAGCTTTTAAAATGATAAAGTGGTCCGAAGATTTCTGCAAATGCAGCTCTGGCTCGCGGGGCTCGTTATTGATGTCACTCGTGCTTCTCCCGCTCTCCTCCCACGATTATCCAATCAGAGACGAGCTTCATGCGCTATGAAATTCAAAATTAGGTGGACTCAGCACAATTAGCACAATTAGCACAATTAGAGAGAACAAAGACACTGTTAGGTTGTTTAGCCTGTGATAATGATACAATGGTCAATTTATTTATTTTATATAAAAAAAAATTGAAAACGTATATTAAAATTTAAAGACTAAAAGAAACTAAGTGGTCCGAATATTTCTGCTGCGCCTCTGTTTTTTCTCTAGCAAATGCAGCTCTGGCTCGCTCGTTATTGACGTCACTCCTCCCGCTCTCCGCCCGCGATTATCCAATCAGAGACGAGCTGCACAATTCAAAATCAGTGCACAATGATAGAGACACTGTTAGGTTTTAGCCTGTGATAATGATAAAAATGGTAAAAAAATTATTTTATTTAAAAAATAAATAAATAAATAGAAAACCATTAAGCTAAGTATTACATTAAAATTGAAAGACTAAAAGAAACAAAGCATACAATGATTATGGTTGCGACTGAACAGAAGTGTTACTTTGCACAGGCCTCAATAATTGTAATTCTTTATACAGGCTGTAAATACAGTATGCTACAAATAAATCATAAAGCGATGTTAGCGAAGGCACCGTTCATTTTTTTTAGCCTGTGATAATGACATAATGCTCAAATTATTACTATTATTTTATCAATAGGCCTATGTAGAAAACCAGTAGGCTAAGTATTAGCCTACATTAAGATTTAAAGACTAAAAGAATTCAACATAAGGCATACAGGGATTACTGAACAGTGAACAGAAGTATTACTTTTTATTTTTATTTATTGCACACACACACAAGGCTACAATATGCTACAAAATTATAGTCTAAATTATAAAAACAATATTATTATAATTGTAGCCATATTTTTTATATATAAATAGGTAACCCCTCAGGTTCACATTTATTTTTTGTGTGAAAAAAATGTTATTACCTCAATTTGCATCATTTCATCAATCATGCTAAAAATAGCCTACAGCATAAACTTGTAAAGTGATATATTTTATAGACATACAAATAGTAAAAAAATACTATTTGTATTTTTAAAAACATCAGACTAAAACTTTAGTTTTACAATATTTGCATGTCAAATTAACAAAATTGTTTTGTTGTGAGTATTACAGTATTTCTCTGTTTTTGGTATCAATATTTGTAATTTTAACAAATAATTTTGATTATAATCACATATTGTTATTGTAAATATAACAAAATATTATGTTTAACGGTTTACAAAATTTCACTGTGATTTAAACAAAAAAAATATGTTTTTGGGTTTACAATACTTTTCTGTAGGGATTTTACATAGTTTTTCTGTAAATTTCACGGTCATTTTTTACAGTGAACATATAAGCAGTGCTATTACGTTGGTCCTTAACCTAATATAGCAGCCTGGTCTCATTGTTAATATGTAGGTATTAATACGTTATTTTCAAAGATAGAAAACGTACGTTTTTGTACGTTTGGATAGATGCTGAAACGTATAATATGGACGTATTTGCAACATTTAAACGCAACATTATTACGTTTTTACAGCTACAAAACGTTAACTATTTATGTATATTTCATATCATAAAGATATCTGTATACTTTCACTTTTAAATATAAATGTAACAAGATCCCTTAATCCTACTCCCAAAACCTAAACATATCTATTTTATACAGAATATAAAAAGGATAAAACGTAATGGACAGAGATGTGTAGGTAAATGGCAGTTTTATAGCATTAAAATATATTTTGAGCCACTAATCCTACTCCTACCCCTAAACCTACCCATAACCATTCCTTAAAACTACGTAGGGTAACACAATTATGAAGAAAAAAAAACATAAGACAGACAGACAAGTATACATTTCACAATAATTTATTTATTGCGAAAATGTCAAAACCGGTAATTACCAAAAGTTAGTTCATGCATTCATGACCTCGAGACTAGATTACTGTAATGCTTTATTAGCTGGTTGTCCTGTATCCTCAATAAACAAGCTACAGTTAGTCCAAAATGCAGCTGCTAGAGTTCTTACTAGATCAAGAAAATATGATCATATAACACCAATTTTATCATCTCTACATTGGTTACCTATTAAGTTCCGTATCAATTACAAGGTATTGCTACTGACCTATAAAGCCCTAAATGGTTTAGCTCCAGTCTATTTAACGGACCTTCTATCGCCCTACAATCCGTCGCGCTCTTTAAGATCACTAAATTCGAGGCTTCTGGTCATTCCTAGGATATCCAGATCCACCAAAGGAGGGAGGGCGTTCTCACATTTAGCTCCTAAACTCTGGAATAGCCTTCCTGATATTGTTCGAGGCTCAGACTCGCTGTCCCAGTTTAAAACCAGATTAAAGACGCATCTCTTTAACCACGCATTCACATAATGCTTACCTTCTATACTACTGCCGAATCAGATCGAATGCATTAATATTATGAACATCAGCTACGCTAATTATTTCTCATCTGCCTTTCTGCTGTTATCTCGGGCCGCAAGTCCCGAGGTAAATAGCGTTCGTCAGCTCCAGTTTGTATCCAGCCTCTCACGGAGACTTCGGATGATCCAACACCTGTGATGAGACGACTAAACGCCTGTGGAGAGACGACTCGACGCCTGTGAAGAGACGACTCAACGCCGGCAATATGTTATGCCCTAAATTAATACATGATGAACTAACTGTATTTTCTATGTACATTTTTAATGCACTTTCTGTAAAGCTGCTTTGAAACAATGTGTATTGTGAAAAGCGCTATACAAATAAATTTGAATTGAATTGAATTGAATGATGATGCGTTGCAGTCGCAGTCCTCTCTGGCAGTATTATAGTAGTTGTGTATGAGGTACAGATCAGAATTTAAGTTATTAACGTTAATCCATGAAAATGTTCATCCGATTTCGGTTCGCTCTCTGAAGGCACGCGCGCTTCTCCATTTCAAATGTACTACACCGACTGAAACACGGCATGTCGCGATCTGTGACGAAGCAGGCGAGAGCCAATGAGCGTTTGATATCACGGCCGTAAAACATGTCGTAACGCTTCTTGAAGGTGCATTTTTTTTATTTGAATCGGTCTTTGTCAGACACGTGGGTTGGTTGTGTGTGACATCACCGCGGCGCAATTTTTGGGGTATCGCGACCATCGCGACTGACTGAGTAAGAATTAAAGAGATCGCAAGAGTAGAAGTACATAAGTTAACACTAAGACAACTAATAAGGTAATTATCTAGATAATTAAATATAACTCGCAAACCTGGAGAAGCAAAAGAAAATTGAGAAAAGGCCGTACCGAGATAAACTCAATAAAGATGCCAGGGACCGTTATTTGGAGAAATTGCCATCCATTCTTAACATAGACCCATATGAGCTGACTGCAGTAAGTTGGAGTGCTGACCCCACATTGCTACCTCCATGCTCATATTTAGACATTGTCAATTATCTTGTTTATGGTATAAGCGCATATACCAGTGAACAATTTAAAAACTATAAATCTCTGGAAGCCCACGGACATTTCACCAATGGCTGGGTACATGATTTATTTACATTCCAACCGAAAGACTGCGACAACACAGTAGTAACAGCAAAGGTATGTTTGCTGTAATGATGATGATGATATTGTCATGTTAACTGTATATCATCAGTGCCTGATTAAGGATGGTTTGTTTAGTTTGAACGTGTCTAATAAATTGTAATACTACTCTCTTTTCATGCATTTTTTTTCTTTATTGTATTAATTACACAAACCAATACCTAACACAATAAAACTGAGACATTGTTCCAATAAAATAAGTCATTATCATGAAACAAACTGACATATTACTGAACAATAGCCAAAGTAAGTTGTTGTCTACAGATCTTGCACTCGCAACGGCTGAATGAGACACCACTCAAGCCCTGGGCCATCATCAGCTTATCAGGGGCTATAACTTCTGCTCACTGCACATGTATGGCAGGAATTGCCGAAACATGCACACATGTTGCAGCTTTGCTCTTCAAGTTAGAAGCAGTAGTCAGATGCAGAGAGACAACAACAGTTACTGGCCAACCTGCATACTGGATGATACCAAGTAACATCACAAAAGTGAGAGTGGAGGTAGGACACAGAATAGACTTTATTTCTGCAAAAGCAAAAAGAAAGTGTCTTAATAATCTCCTGGATGGTGAGGTATCAAGCATACCTGCTTTAAGGACTTCATCGAACATGTGTAGGTTCAATACTGCAACACAGGAGCAGTGGGAATCATATCTTGCACAACTGCAGAAAGTATCTCCAAAAGCTGCAATTCTGTCAACTTTGCCTGGTTATTGTGATGCTTTTACAGACCCAGTACAGCCGTTCTCAGTGTGATGGAATTAGTTAATTGAGTGACAGTTGTGGCGTCCTATCAGAGGAAGGGAATGGGTTATTTAATCAGGGTTGGTTGTACCCAAAGAGCGTCACAACTTGTCCCTCCTCGGTGCGTCATCCACTAGCGCCTCAGGTACGTGCTGATAGTGGTTGTTAAATCGTGTGTTGAGAACGCTATTGATGTGTCGTCACTTCTTTGCATTGTAGTGTGTCCACTAGTATTTTCCGACGGTGTACTACCAGCTCGGATTGGGTGTCTGCTCCTCCTTCAATGTTAGGTAAGCTGTCTCGTGTTGAGTAGTGTATTATGATGGCGTGCGGTATAGTGTGTCGCGATGTTATTAATATGTTGCTTCCTGTACACCAGCTGGTTGCCTGTATTGACGGTTGCGGTAAACAGTAGCCTATGGGAATTGTATACGAGGTGTTGTCCTCCTGTGGTAAGTGTTATTTAAGAAAGCCGGAAAATTGTAGTGAGAAGAGCACTAGTAACGTCTCGCTTCCCTTTAGGGCGTTTGTAAAGTGTGGGGTCTCCTCTTTCGTCCTCCGGACGGGCTTCCGTCGCAATCTCTCTCTCCGTATCAGCAGTGATTGGGCTTTGTTGGAATCTGAGCCCCGCTCGATAAACTGCAGCGTTCGTGCTGCTTTCCCTATTGCTGTGACGCGGCGGGGGTCGACGTGCCCGTGCCCGGGATCCTACTGTCTACTTTCTGTGTTCCTTTTTTAGAGTGACTGACTAAATCATAATCTGAGTGATAGTGGGAAGCGCACTAGAGTGCGTGGGCGTGCATGTGTGTGTGTGCTGTAACAGCCTTAACTTCTGTTATTTTTCCTGGGCTCACCAGAGTGTGTGTTTGTGAATAGTTTAGCTTCATTTAAGTGTGTGTGTGCGTGAGTCGTATTCGTTTTGTTTATTTTTCCTTCTGTTTAATTACGTGTGGTTTTCTTTTCGAAGATCAGCTGGTCTTTTGCGGCCTTGATAATGTATATTTGAATGTTGGTTATTTTTAGGGTTGTATTAAACCCAGTTGTTTGTTTGTTCCTCCCCAGGGACTGAGGTGCTTTGGCGGAAGGACCTTCTCTGCATGGTGGTGCTGCTGTGGGGTGACACTTTTGAAGTGCCAGTGTGTGATTTATTGAAAATGTGTGAAAATTACGGCAAGATCAAGCGCCCGTTGTACAACCTGGTCCATCAAATGCTTCTATCCCTGAAATTGTGGACCCTCCACTCGTTGGTGCTCGTGCGCCCACGACTGAGCATTTTGTTTTTGTTCCTAGGGACCGAAAGTGCCCGAAATTTAGCGGTAGTTCGGGCATTGGCATCAACGAGTGGGTGGAGGAGGCTCAGGCTTGCATACGGGTTTGCCATCTCTCTTTCGCTGATCAGGCCTATTTTCTTTTTGATCATCTGGAGGGGGAGGCAAGGGAGGAGATCCGGTATCGGTCGGAGGACGAGAGGGGGGACCCAAATAAAATCTTCGAAGCGTTGCGTGATCTGTATGGGTGTACACAATCATACGTAGCTCTTCAGGAGTCTTTTTTTTCCAGGAGACAGCAAGAGGGGGAGACACTGTTGGAGTTCTCCCTGGCTCTAATGAATCTCCTGGAAAGGGTTAAACGCCAGTCGCCTCATGGTATGCCGAACGCTGAACTTTTACTGTGTGACCAATTTGTAGAATATGTGAGTGATAGTGCTCTACGGCGTGAACTTAAACAGCTGGTCCGTCGTCAAGGACCCCCCAGGGGGTTTGTGCATTCAGGTCCCCGGGGTTTTAGGGATGAACATCTTGGGCCGCTGCTACCGGGAACTCTTTGGCCAGTATGGCCCAGCCCTGTTCGAGTTGCCTCTCGTGTCTCAGGCACCTAGTTCTGTGTCGCAGGCCCTACATTATTGTCATCGTGTTGACAATCAGTCGGTTGCGGGGCAGGGAGGGCGAGTTAAGACCCGTGGGCGTCGGGTAAGTCGTATTCCAGGTGGCACCATGAAATTGGTGGCAGCCACCTGCTCGGTGCAGTACTCGAATGGCACGGTCCTGTTTGAGCCAGTAGAGTCAGGTCTCCCAGCTGGTTTGTTGGTGTCTCCTGCTCTAGTGAAGGTGAATTATGGTACTGTTTATGTGCCTGTAGTTAATGTGGGCACAGTAGAGGTGGTACTCTATGCAAGCACTGTCCTGGGTACCGAAAACCATGCGTATATGGTCAGTTTACCCCCAGACGTAAAGGAAATTTCATCGACCACTGCCCGGGTGAGTGCACAGCTCGCACAGACTATTCTCACGGAACACAAAAAGATGGGGTTAGTTGATTTATCTGTGTTACCGTTGGAAGAACAGGCGGGGGTACGGGCACTGCTGGAGAAGTATTCCTCTGTGTTTTCCATGCATGATGGGGATTTAGGCTGTACTAACCTCATTTCCCATAGTATTCCTCTGCTGGATGATGTCCCGGTGCGCCAGCGTTATAGGCGGATTCCTCCCTCCAAGTACGAGATGTAATCAGTTGTTGGAGACACAGGTGATTAGAGATAGTTGCAGCCCTTATGCCTCGCCTATCGTTCTGGTCAAGAAGAAGGATGGTTGTCTGCACCTGTGTGTAGACTACCGTCATTTAAACGCTAAGACCAGGCGGGATGCATTCCCTTTACCTCGTATCGAGGAGACATTGGACTCGCTGTCAGGGGCCAGTTGTGATATCTGCAGAGGGAGTCTCGACGGACCCTGATAAGATTAAGGCAGTTGCGCAATGGTGTTGTCCAACCAGTGTTGCAGAGTTGCGTTCATTTTTGGGGTTTGCTAGCTACTATCGCCGTTTTGTGGAGGAGTTTTCCAGGTTAGCAGCCCCCCTGCAGGTTGGTGGCGGCGTTGGCAGCCCCGAAAAATAACGCACACAGACGGGGGAGCAAAGTTCAGGTAAACCAAATTGCTATTCCGGGAGTGATATGAGCTTTTTTGAATTGTGAACTATGAACTGACCTAGTTCATTTTAAAATGTGTGAACTGAACTTTGAACTAGTTCATGTAGAAAGTGAACTTTCCCAACACTGGCTGTAACAGCCTTAACTTCTGTTATTTTTCCTGGGCTCACCGGAGTGTGTGTTTGTGAATAGTTTAGCTTCATTTAAGTGTGTGTGTGTGCGTGAGTCGTATTCGTTTTGTTTATTTTTCCTTCTGTTTAATTACGTGTGGTTTTCTTTTCGAAGATCAGCTGGTCTTTTGCCGCCTTGATAATGTATATTTGTATGTTTTGTTAATGTTGGTTATTTTTAGGGTTGTATTAAACCCAGTTGTTTGTTTGTTCCTCCCCATGGACTGAGGTGCTTTGGCGGAAGGACCTTCTCTGCATGGTGGTGCTGCTGTGGGGTGACACTTTTGAAGTGCCAGTGTGTGATTTAAGCGCACGGTGACGTGTGGGTGTGTGTGTGAGTAGGATCGTGCTTTTGGAAAAGCCTATAAGTGGTCCTTCTGCCTGTAGCCCCAGCCTGGGTGGGTTGTGTTTTTTTCTTTCTTTTTCTTTGGGTTGCCTTGTGGGTAAGAAAAACAGTTTCCCTGAAGTCCTTCTACCCTTGTGGGTAGGGGACTGTGCTGTATGAGCCATCATTGACGCACCCTGAGATCTGTCTGTTCCAATGATATCATGTGTACATGTGCTGAGTGCCTTTGCTTTTAAAACAAGGAAGTACTGTTTTTACAATTTTGTATAACAATAAAATATTATTTGTAACTTGATTGTTCTTGCGTCTCTGACCTCCCTGACACACACGAACCTGTGTGGCCTAGTGTAATACTGGGTATATTCCCTGCTTGAGTCAGGGTGGCGTAGTCGACTATCACAATTCTTTATTATCCTAAATCATTTATTAGAAACCCAGAAGCCGATCGGAACGCCACATCAGCACCAGATTCCCTGCGCAGTCTATTTGATCAAAAAATTGAGGGCAGTGAACTGTCTGTCTTGCGCTAGTACTGTGAAACCATAGCAAGTAAGGTAAATGTTACACCTGAGCAGGCTGAATTAATTGAAAGACAGACCAGAAAGCAGGACAAATGCTCATCTTGGTTTGACTTTCGCACTGGGAGAATTACTGCATCCAAAATGCATTCAGTCTTTGTGTCTAACTTTGACAACCCTGCGCTGTCTACAGTGAGTGCAGTTTGTTACCCCACCAGTGGTTCTTCAAACCAGTGTCCTGCTACTGCATGGGGAAGACAAAATGAGGAAAATGGGAGGACACAGTATAAACTGCAAACCATGAAACATCACTGTGACATGCAAATTAGTGAGTGTGGTTTCATCATAAACCCTAAGTTTCCTCAGGTTGGAGCATCGCCAGATGGATTGGTGCAGTGTACCTGCTGTGGAAGAGGCTGCATCGAGATAAAGTGCCCATATAAGTACCGTAACAGCACTGTGGAGGAAGCATGCAACAGCTGTGACAAGACTTCTGTTTAGAAGTTTTTAGTGGTGAGCTTCAGCTAAAGGAGGGTAGTCCATACTACAAGCAAGTCCAGACACAAATTTTTGTGGCTGATGCGAAGTTTTATTGTGTGGACTTTAAAAGACTGCACTGTGTTGCATGTTGCACCTGACCCAAAGCTCTGGAATAATGTTCTTAAAAAGGCACAGCAATTTTTTTAATTTGTGTGTCTCCCTGAACTTGGTGGTTACTTCACTCAGATGCCACTTAAACAGATCTCTGTTCCAGAAGGGGAAAAAACTCAACAGACCTCTAAATTAGTACCGAAGAAGGGCAGGACCAGGAGAAGTGTTGAGAAGTTGTGGTGCATTTGCCGTGGACCAGAAAGCAAGGACGACATGGTAGCCTGTGACAACCAAAACTGCACAATTGTGTGGTTTCATCTAACTTGTGTGGGGCTACAACATGCACCTGCCGAAGAAGACATTTGGATCTGTTCTCGTTGTTCCACATAAGCCCAAGCTGCTGTCTCGCATGTTATACATTTTCCTTTAAGCAAACACACTCAGGTTTTTGTCAAAGTATTGTTGTTGACACTGTTCAGGTTAGACATATCAAAAACAAGTTTGTTTTAAAACATACAATGCTAAAAAAAAGGCATGTTCTAAAGTGTTAGTTTCTGCACTTTAATGTGAGTGATTACTTGCATTCACAAATATATAAATTATATAATATTATGTTCATGTGATTTGAAGTTAGCACTATTGTAATTGTCAAAATATGCAAGTATTAAGCCTTACCAATCTGTTTGTTTTCATACTTTATTTAGCTGTCAAAGTGAATAAAAAAACCCCAATACATTTATGAATTTTGTCAAATATGCTTTATTGTTAATGCAAGGCTGGTCGAGCAGGATAAACCATCAGCACATTGCAATAGATGGACACAGTGGAAGGAGTACAAACAAAGTTGCATACATTGAAATTAAGTTTAACTTCAGAACATCAGACAAAAAAAAAAAAAAGCGCAAAATTATGGGACCCCACGACAAGGGTTGAAACCCACTGTACTATACTACAGTTGGACACTGGTTTGTAAGCGCACAACAGACAGTGACGATCTTATCTAAAAATGTGATATTCTCACCTTCACATGGGAGGATCATGTTGATGGGTATTGTTCCTGTTAAAAGGTTATATTTTTGAAAAATATTTCCAATCACTCAAGTTCACGTCGCAGCTGTATGTTTTCTTCCAACAGGCGGTTTACTTCTGCAGATCTGTGCACACATAAGTTACATTCTGTTTGTGTCACTGCCATCCCCTGAGTTGTGTGGGTCTCTTCCTCAGTGTGTTGCTCACCATGTCCTACAGCATCATATGTCTCCTCCTCAGCATGTGGCACAACATCTCCATCAGCCTCGTGTGTCTCCTCAGTGTTTCGCTCACCACCTCCTTCAGCTAGCTGCAGTGTGTTTTTTCTTTCCTCCCTCTTGCTTCGTCTTGCAGAGCGTGTAGCGTTGGTGTGAGAGATTTCTGTGTGACCCAGATAGACGGTGGGTGCCCAGTCTGGGTCAGTCTCCATCATCTCATATGCAGGTTGACCTGTAATAACATGAAAAAGTTTTTATCTTTAAAACATGGGACCAAAAGTGTTAACATTAATCATAGATTATACTAACTAAAGTATTAGTACAGACACTGAGCAAAATATAATTCAGCTAAAAAATGTTTTAATACTGAAAAAATATTAAAACAGTGCTGCACTTTTCAGACTGAAAGTCACACTGAAGTGAAATTAAATTTGTCTGCACAGTGAGAAATGTTAACTTTCAAGCTTTACAAATTGTTAAATTTACCCTTTTCAATTCTAAAGGTATATCTATTTAGTTGAAATTGCAGTTGAGTAAAGTACAAAGTAAGGTACAAACCCCCAAAATAATAAGTGCTGTAGTGAAGTAAAATAATTATTTTATAGCCCTGTATAAGACAATTGCATAACATTTTACAGTATAAACAATAAAAGACTAATACTTCAAATTTGTCAACATGGTCACCATTATGTCTTACCTTTATGAAAATGTTGAGAGCAGACATACATAAACGGAGATATGTTTGCAAAGGTGATGTTTTTACGTCGCACAGCTCCAACCCAGGCCATCCGACCCCTCTTTGTTACGTCCGTTACATGCTGTCCATGTCCTTTCTTCAAAGTGGGAAAGCTAAAAAACCTTTCCCCGTTGTTTAGTTTGTGACCCTTTCTGTCATGAGACTTACTATTGCAGCCTATCACACAACAAGAACGTACCATTTTATCACATTTATGAACAACACAATTCTCCCAACAGAATACACCAGCATTGATACCTTACAAATGGCGGCATAATGCACTTCGTGTTTCACGAGTGTGACTTCACCTGACAATGACCGATTCATCACCAGAGCGGGATAGATTTGACGTTTGCGGTTGCTGCTGAGAAATGAAGATGAAGATCACTGGATAAAAGGCTGAATTTGGATCTGTTTCTTGCAAACAACGTATGGATTGTAGGATTTGGATTACATCAAGCTAATAAAATGTATGTCTTTTGTGAATGTATCAATATGTTGTGTTTTATTAGAGAAAATGCTTTTTGTGTAAATACACTAAATACTACAAAATGGTTAAACGACTAAACAAGGTATTTTTAAGGTTAAAAGTGTATTCCTTTTTAACATCACGCAGGCTAATCCTCCGAAACGAGTTTGCTGCAGAAGGCACGAACAGAGCGAAATGTTAATATTTATGAGTAACGTACGTTAGGCCTATTATATTAATAAATGCGACTGAAAACGTCTCGGTTACTAATGTAACCCTCGTTCCCTGAGGGAGGGAACGGGAGACGCAACGTCGACGTGACGACGAAATTGGGATCACTTCAGGGAGCCCTATCAACTTCGAGTATCTATAGAACAAGCCAATGAACGTTGGCGTGCGTGAAGCGTCACGCGCCCCCGCCCCGCAGCGCGGGTATAAACAGGAAGCGGGCGCACGCACACATTGTTTTTCGCTGAGGAGCCGAGCTTTAAGACGGCCGTACAGCGATGGTCAGCAACCGTGGCGAAGGGACGAAATTGGGATCCCATGGAAAACGCCACGGTAGCTGCCACATCCAGCGCCCTACGGAAGACTCTCAGACCCCCAACTGGCTAGGGCGGAAGACCTGCGTAGAGGGAGTTCGGACTGCTGTTCCGTTACAACCCACACAGTGGAACTCTTGGATGACACTGGGAAAGCGAACCCCTCCAGGGGAGAGGGACGCTGCGGAGCCACATCCTGCCCGAAGGGAGGTAACATGTGGAGAATACACATATGGACTGTCCGAAGGGGCAGTGCAACATATGGAATGTCACTGGGGTGGCTCCAGCCTGAGAAGGGGGAGGCAGCACCAGACAGTGACGGCAGAGCGGACTCTGCCAAGGGAAGACACGGGCTCACCGCAGGGAGCTGATCGTGGAAGAATACGCATATGGGATCGCCGCAGGGATCACCACATATGGAACCCAGTCTAGCACAAGTTACACAAGCATACGAGCGCTAGACCTGGCGTCGGACGCTCCGCAACGTCCGACTGCCGAAGGGGTGCGGAGGAACTCAACAGGGTTCGCCTAGAGGGGAACTCGACTGGAGCAAAGAAGCGCACGTATCCGCTCCATGTGGAGGGGAGTGGCGCAGCAAGCCGACACAAGAGCGGGAACTTCGGTGTTACCGGCTGGTTGAAGCGAGCACACAGGAAGAAACCGGCTCAACACGTAGGCTATAAAACCTAGCGAACGTGTTAGGTGTCGCCCAGCCCGCAGCTCTACAGATGTCTGTCAGCGAGGCGCCGTGTGCCAGCGCCCAGGAAGAAGCGACACCCCGAGTGGAGTGGGCTCTCAAATTGGGCGGGCAAGGCACGCCTTGAACTTCATAGGCCAAGGCGATGGCATCCACTATCCAGTGGGCCATCCTCTGCTTGGAGACAGCCTTCCCTTTCTGCTGGCCTCCGTAACAGACGAAGAGCTGATCTGAGGTCCTGAGGCTTTGCGTTCTGTCCACGTACAGACGCAGAGCGCGAACGGGACAGAGAAAAGCCAGGGCTGGGTCTGCCTCCTCCGAAGGCAGCGCTTGCAGGTTCACCACCTGGTCCCGGAAGGGAGTGGTGGGAACCTTGGGCACATATCCGGGCCGGGGTCTCAGGATCACGTGAGAGTTAGCCGGGCCGAATTCCAGGCACGATTCGTCGACCGAAAATGCATGCAGGTCCCCTACCCTCTTGATAGAGGCCAATGCAACCAGGAGTACTGTCTTAGGACAGAATTTTTAACTCTGCTGACTGAAAAGGCTCCAAGGGTGGTCTCTGAAGTGCCGAAAGGACCAGAGACAAATCCCAAGAGGGTATAGAGAGTGGGCGAGGAGGATTCAGTCTCCTCGCCCCCCTCAGGAACCTGACGATCAGGTCGTGCTTCCCCATTGACTTACCTTCAACTGCATCGTGATGTGCGGCGATAGCGGCAACATACTTTAAGGGTGGAGGGAGACAGCCTTCGCTCCAACCCATCTTGCAGGAAGGAAAGCACGGCTCTGATCGAGCAAGATCGGGGGTTCTCCTCGTGAGAGGAACACCAGTCAACGAACAGGTTCCACTTCAACGCATAGAGGCGCCTCATAGAGGGGGCTCTAGCGGAAGTGATGGTGTCAACTACCGCTTGGGGTAGGTCACCTAGAACCTCCGCATCCCGTCCAGGGACCAGACATGGAGTTTCCAGAGGTCCGGACGCGGGTGCCACAGGGTGCCCCGTCTCTGAGAGAGCAGGTCCTCTCTCAGAGGAATGGGCCAGGGAGGAGCTGTCGCGAGGAGCACCAGTTCCGGGAACCAGGTCCGGTTGGGCCAGTACGGCACAACTAACAAGACCTGCTCCTCGTCCTCCCTGACTTTGCACAAGTCTGTGCAAGAAGGCTCACTGGGGGAAACGCACACTTGCGTAGGCCCGGGGGCCAGCTGAGTGCCAGAGCATCCGTGCCGAGGATCCCCTCGGTCAGGGAGTAGAACAACTGGCAGTGAGACGTGTCCGGGGCGGCAAACAGATCTACCTGTGCGGTCCCGAAGCGCCTGAAGATCAGCTGGACCACCTGGGAATGGAGTCGCCATTCTCCTGGTAGCACCTGCTGCCGTGAGCTCAACGGCTGCACAGTAGAGCAGGCCCAGAATAACATGGCACGAAGCGACCTCAGATGCTTCTGACTCCAAAGGAGGAGATGGCGGGCGAGTTGTAACATGCGGCGGAAGCGTAGACCAGTTTGACGGTTGATGTACGCAACGGTCGCAGTGCTGTCCGTACGGACCAGAACATGCTTGCCTAGTAGCAGCGTTTTGAAGCGGCCCAGCGCAAGATGAACTGCTAACAACTCGAGGCAGTTGATGTGCCAATGCAGTTGAGGCCCCGTCCACAGACCTGAAGCTGCATGCCCGTTGTACGTGGCCCCCCAGCCGGTGGCAGAGGCATCCGTGGAGACCACAGAATGCCTGGACACTTGTTCCAGGGGAACACCTGCCCTCAGGAACAAAGGGTCTGACCACAGGCTGAGAGTTTGGCGACAGTGCGGGATTACTTGGACCCGGCACAAGCCGCTCTGCCACGGCCATCTCGGGACTCGATCGTGAAGCCAGTGTTGGAGCGGTCTCATATGAAGCAATCTGAGCGGCGTAACCGCGGCTACAGATGCCATATGCCCCAGGAGCCTCTGAAAAAGTTCAGTGGTGCCGCTGTTCTGCGTGAGAGAGTGCTCACGCAGTTCAACACTGACTGGACGCGGGCCTTCGTGAGGCGCGCTGTCATGTTGATCGAGTCCAGCTCCATACCGAGAAAAGAGATCCTCTGCCCGGGGGTGAGTTTGCTCTTTTCCCAGTTGACCCGAAGCCCTAGGAGGCTGAGGTGACTGAGCACCATGTCCCTGTGTTCGCACAACTGCTCTCTCGACTGGGCGAGAATAAGCCAGTCGTTGAGGTAGTTGAGAATGCGAACGCCAAGCTCGCACATTGGGAGCAATGGCCGCGACTTCCGTGAAGACACGGGGCGACAGGGCTAGCCCGAAGGGTAAGACTTGTACTGATATGCCTGACCCTCGAACGCAAAGCGAAGAAACGGTCTGTGTCGAGGGAGAATCGAGACATGAAAGTACGCGTCCTTCAGGTCGATCGCTGCAAACCAATCTTGGGGACGGATGCATTTGAAAATGCGTTTCTGCGTAAGCATCTTGAACGGCAGCCTGTGAAGGGACCGATTCAGGACACGCAGGTCCAAGACAGGTTGTAACCCACCTCTTTTATCGGGTACAAGAAGTACGGGCTGAGAAGCCGGTCTTCATATCGGCTGGAGGGGCCGGCTCGATTGCGTCCTTCGCCAGTAGGACTGCAATCGCTACCCGGTGAAGGCCGGGGGACGCCGAGCGAACTGAATCGCATAGCCGAGTCTGACAATACGGATGAGCCAGCGAGACGGGCTGGGAAGCACTTACCAGGCTCCCAGACACCGTGCAAGCGGGAGCAACGGCACGACAGACGTACCCGAGGTGGGGCAGCGCGGCGGAATGCAGGGACCCGACTCGGACGGCATAACGGCCTGAAGTGGGGTCTGAGTGTACAACACTAACCTGACTCCACCGATCGGCAGGGGATGAGTGAGACGGCATAGGCGCGGCCTCGAGCACATCAAGCTACCGCTGGCGAAGCAAGAGGGGGCAGAGGGTGGCAAGGCATAGCGTCGCACACCGCCAACCTCGCTCTCTTGGGACCCAGAGAAGAGAAGCTGCTTTGCTGAGAATTTGGGACCGCTGGTGAGACGCCAGTGGAGGAACAGAATGATTTAACGAAAGTTATCCACCCGGCCCTCCTCCGGGGGAGAGCAGCTGATTCTGGGTCGCCCGTCTCAGGGCTGAGACGGGTGGTGCCGTCGACCTGCGAAAGCTCAACGTCACAGTAGAGCTGGCTGTGGCGGCTTTTTTTTTTTTTTTTGCAGGGGACTGACACCCTTGGCGACAAACAGACTGAGGGCCCACCAGTGACTCAGGGAGCACATTGTGGTAAGCTTTTAGTTACCTCAGCCTGCTTTTGAACTGGGGAGAACCGCTGGGCACCGTCTCCAACAGTGTCGCCGAAGGCCACCTCACTAGATGGGGGCATCGCGAAAACGAACTTTGGCGATGCCTCACACCAATGCAAGGTTAGCCAGGGGGCGCTTCTGGACCACTAGGGTGGACATCATCTGGCCGAGGGCCAGCGCTGTGACTTTAACACGGTCAGTCACCAGGCGCAGCTCAACCCCGACTCAGAACTACCCTCATGCATTATGACTGTTTGGTCACATGCAGGGAAGAGGCGGTCTGCAGTAGCACCACCATCCCACTACTGAGGGTAGTGAGAGAGGAAAAAACTTTCTGCAGCTTTTGGCACTAATGACACGCCATATTGGCACCAAAATGCTTTCATACTGCAAAAGGGTTTTTCACACACATCCGGGAAGGCATGGGGCGGGGCAAGGCGATTATGCGTTGCACTGCGCCCTCAGCGTAACCGGGAAAGCATGGCTGTCAAGTCTGAATCTGATTCAGCATGAGCATGCGCACCATTATAATGGGAGCTCAGCATCATCATTTCCAGAGCCTAACAGCACTCTCTCTGATGCAGCGATCGACGTCTAATCCTCCCCTGTAGCCCTGAATGAAACGCTAGGTCCATCATGAGAAAGACCAGCATCCCATCCAAAGCTGCCAGGCATGTGAGACAATGAATGTGGCCATCAACTTGACGGCACACAGCACGATCAGCGTGCTGACGTGATTATGTTCTCACAAGAGAATATAACCACCCACAAACAGAGTCTCACATGTCTGCGATGCGATAGAGGAGTGAGGGGCCCACACGGATTGGTTACCGGGCGGGGAAGCCCTCACTATAACCCTCTGGTCACCCTGGCTATACGCAGAAGTAGCCTTTTTCTGGTGCACCAGAAAAAGAACTAGATCGGGGCATAGACGAGGGGACTCCACCTCGTTTGAGGCACTCGAGTCTCGACCGCGCATCTAGAGCTCCGAACGACGCGCGCTGGGTTGCCGTGACAACCCGCGCTGTCAGCTGGCAGCTCGACGGCACACGGCACGCTGAACACTTAAACCTTAATGAGAAAGGCAAGACGAACAACGTGCCGACGTGGTCATGCTCTCAAAAGAGAGCATAAGCCACCCACGAGCACAGTTTCAACACACTTAAGCCCAGGCATGTGAAACAGAGATCGTGGCCGTCACATGAGGATAGGAAACGACCGCATCCAGAAACACACGGTTGAATGACGTCTTGAAAAAGACGCAGTGTCAAACCGTGTATGCTCTTTTAGGAAAAACTGCTCTCTCTGGTGCTGAAGCACCCAGGGATGACCGCGGCTACACAACAGGACGATAGTGCAAGCCTGATGTGAGCACTCACATTCTCATTGAAGGCGCAACATTCTGAGCTGTGAAAACAGCTGTTTTGCCGGCTCACTGTGAGATCGCGGCCAGCGCTGTCTGTGCTGTCACGCCAACACCAGCTTGAAGAGGCGTTCTCCTGAAGAGCAGACTTGTTTTCTTCTTTAGAAGTTCAATACTGTCAGAAGATTGTAGAGCAGGAACAGTAGAAACGCTCGGCTCCGAAGTGAAAGACAATGTGTGCGTGCGCCCGCTTCCTGTTTATACCCGCGCTGCGGGGCGGGGGCGCGTGACGCTTCACGCACGCCAACGTTCATTGGCTTGTTCTATAGATACTCGAAGTTGATAGGGCTCCCTGAAGTGATCCCAATTTCGTCGTCACGTCGACGTTGCGTCGAACGTGAGCGACCGAAAGGGAACTTAATTGATAAGACAGTTGAATGCAATAGAGTCAAAACATTAATGCCACGATTATGCATAAATAGTAATACGTACAAATTTCTACGTCGGTAGATTTGTTCATACGTAAATAAATTACGTTTTTGTGCTGCTACGTGTGAAAAGAAACCTGCTTTGGATGTATTATGCTCAGGACAAACGTAATAGCACTGCAATAGATTGGCTATTTTAGGTTAAGGACCAACGTAATAGCACTGCTTGGCATGTAACGTAATTGCGATTTGCAAAATAGTTTCCTCAGAACGTATTTCATGTGATACAGGGTTGTCATATGTGTTCAAGAGACATGGCTTAAATTAGAACTGGAGTTTGTTATTAAAGGATATGATAGCATCCGTAGAGACAGAGGGGAGGGTAGTGGAGGAGGATGTATAATATTTATAAAACAAGGAATGCAATATAGAGTTTGGGGGAAAGGAAAAGAGTTGGAATATTTCATAATTGAAGTATGGACCAGAGAAGGAAATATTAAAGTTGTTAACTTTTATAATCCATGTAAGTTGTCATTAGAATTGCTGGACGAAATGATGATACAGTTAGTAGGGAAGGTGATTTGCTGTGGAGATTTTAATGCCCATAGCACATTATGGGATAACTATAATGATACTAATGGAATGGTGATTGAAGAGATAATGGAGATGACAAATTTAGTGTGTTTAAATGATGGAAGTGGTACAAGAATTAATATCAGAACTGGTACAGAATCAGCAATAGATCTTACATTAGTGTCAGATTCATTAGCATGCATTTGCACATGGGAAGTGGTTAGAGGAACGATAGGAAGTGACCATTATCCTATTATAATAGTAGTATGATTGAGTCTAGAGGAATTTGATACAGTAGGATTGCAGAAATGGTCTTTCAATAGTGCTGGGTGGGATAAATTTAGGATAGTGATCAAGAAATGGGAAAAATTGATAAAAATAAAGATGTTGATAATTTACATGTTTCTTTTTGTAAAGTTGTTGTAGAGGCTGCAGAGAAATCAATAAAGAAGAGGGCAGGTAAGTGCAAAAGTAAGATTGTACCATGGTGGACAAAGGAATGTAAAAGAGTGATACAATTTCGAAATAAAGCTTTTAAAGTGTTAAAAAGGAATCATTGTTTTAAGAATCTTATTGAATATAGAAAGTCGCAAGCAAATGTAAGGAGATTCATAAAAAGTGCAAAGAAAGAATATTGGAGGAAATTTTGTTCCTCCGTAGGAAAGGAGACAGAAATTGGTAAAGTTTGGGGGATGATAAAAAGAATGAATGGGATAAAAAGAGAATATGGATACCCAGTCTTAAATGATGGAGGGAAAATAGGAGTGAGAGATGAGGAGAAAGCAGAGATGCTGGCTAAAGCATTTGTAACAGTTCAGTTCAAATAATATTAGTGAAGAGGGGAAAAGAGGAAGGGAAACTACAGTAAGGGAGGATGGAGAATTAAAGCATGAAGAAAATTTGAATGACCTACTAAACAAACCATTTACAATGACAGAACTAAAACGTGCTCTCTAGAAAAATAAGATGTCAGCACCAGGAATTGATCCGATTTGTTACATAATGATAAACCAGCTCAGTGAAAATTCAAAGGAGGTATTACTAGAACTATATAATAAAGTGTGGGAGGACGGAAAACTGCCACAGAGCTGGAAGGAGGCTGTGGTAGTGCCAATACGCAAACCAGGAAAAGATTGTACAAACCCGGGGAATTATAGACCAATCGCTTTGACTTCTAACACATGCAAAATAATGGTGAAAATGATAAATGAAAGGTTAACGTACTATATGGAAAAGAACGGATATAGCCAAATATCAAAGTGGCTTTAGGAAAGGAAGAAATGCAATGGATCCAGCTGTATGTTTAGAGCATGAAATTAGAAAAGCACAAGTAAACAAAGAAAGTGTAGTGGCTGTCTTCTTTGACATAGAGAAGGCCTACGATATGATGTGGAGAGAAGGTTTGTTAATTAGAATATGTAAATTAGGTATCAAAGGAAGAATGTTCAGATGGATTAGGGACTTTTTACAAGGAAGATTGATACAAGATAGAATAGGGGAGAGTTATTCAAGGAAATATATTGTTGAAAATGGAACACCTCAAGGGAGTATAATAAGTCCTTTATTATTCTCCATATTATTAAATTATGTGTACAGGGGAATAGAGAATGGGATGGGATTTTCACTTTTTGCGGATGATGGGGTGATTTGGAAGAGGGGAAGAAATCTGAAATGTATTATTAAAAAGCTACAGGAAGCTATTACGAAAATAGAAGAGTGGTCATATAAATGGGGGTTTAAGTTTTCAGTAGATACTGTAAGACAAAGATAATTTTATTTACAAAGAAAAGAATATGTACTGAGGTAAAACTAAAGTTATATAATCAAGAATTGGAAAGAGTGAAGTGCTTTAAGTTTTTGGGGATATGGTTTGATGAGGGAATAACATGGGATGTACATATCCAGAAAGTAATTGGAAAATGTAGGAAGGTGTTAAATGTTATGAGGTGTTTGGTGGGAAGTGATTGGGGAGCTGACAGAACAGCACTGAAGGCAATTTATTGTGGATTAATTAGATCAGTATTAGATTATGGATGTGTGGTGTATGGATCGGCATCAAGCACATCTCTTAAAAAATGTTATACCATTCAGTTTCAGGCTTTGAGATTATGTACAGGGGCTTTTAAAACAACTCCAAGGGCAGCACTGCAGGTGGAAATGGGAGAAATGCCACTTGAGTTGAGACGAATACAGCTATCTCTGAATTATTGGGTTAATATAAAGGGCCACAATGAAGATCACCCAGCACGAATCACTTTAAAATCTTGTTGGGAAAAGGAGAAGAGGGAGACAAAAAGCTTTGGGTGTCATGATCCGGGTTCCTCCCTTCTTTGTCTCCCTCTTGTGGTCACTTTACACACTCATTCATACACTTTTGTCTCATCAGGCTCAGCTGTTCCCGTTTACCTTAATCTCCGCTCACCTGTTCCTCCTTTCCCCTAATGCTTCCTACTATTTCTAACCTTCTCTTTGTCTGTCTCCTTGTCAGTTTATTGCAAGCTATTGTAAGGACTGGGCGAGGGTGAATCTGAAAAATTAAATAAATCCTTGCTAAAGTCCCAAAGCCATCAAAGGCCTGGAACTTGAAAAAACACACACAAACACACACACACACACATCCCCTCAGGACAGGCCGTGGTGTCCGCTTACAAGACATTAAGACATTTTATGACTGATCGGAATGTCCCACAGGAAGGGGATTTCTAAAGAGAAAAGAAACTTCTCTCTTTAAAAGACATTTAACCAGATATATTCAATGTGTTTTATGTGTGTGTTTATTTGTCCATGTTTATTTGTCCATGCACTTTACACATAACTGCCTATTCCCCAGGATTCTAACTAAGGAGAAATGAATCCTTTATTCATATATATATATATTTATGATATATCCCTTTGAGAATTGTACGAACAATGTATCCAATCTCATCTTACGATTTGTCTTTTATGTGTTTGATCTATGTGTTTGAAAACTAATGGGATAAGGTTTCAAACGGTGCAAACTATGATTAATCCGCTCCATGTGAGGCAAGTTTGGATTCTCTGAGCTCGAATCTTCGTTCCCCATTTAGCAATTTACATCACATCTTGCTAAATCTTTGTGACACATAGGACTATAATAATTGTGAAGATTCTGCTATTAAATACCCGACGAAATTAGCGTTTCAAATGCCTTGCTACGAGACAAAGGATCATAAAAACCAAACTCCCGCCTTGTGATTCCCACTCTCCGATTGCCCAAGCCGACAGGAAAAGGTTGGCTTCGTCAAAAGTGATAAATCTCTCCCCCTCCCTTTCTCGCTCTCTTCTCTTCGGTCCTTCGCTGCGGCTGCAACATGTAGCCTAATCCTATCTCGTGGTCTCCTCCGGAGACCGGATCAGATCTTTATTTCTTTTCTTTGTAAGTTAAAGTTCTGTTTTCCGTAGTCGACTCTGTTCACTTCCACGAAGTGAAACGAACTTAGCCGAACTATGTACTTTGGTAATGTTACCTCAACGACTTTAAAACCCTCTGTTCAACACGCGCGCCAAGCAGCACCACGTGACGCGCGCACACGGAACAAAGAACGTCCGCTCCTGCACGCGGCCGGGACAGGCCGTTTTAGGAACACGCAACAAGACACAGAGAGACCAAGAAACTTTGCAAGTATCTTTCAGCTTCTAGGAAGCATTAAGATGATGTTTTTCGTGTTGTTTCAGAGAGGTTATTGTCTGGGTGAAGATTTCCAATGCGCGCTCTCTCTCTCTCTCTCCCTCTCTCTCTCTCTCTTGTCTTACTATCTCACTCTCGCCAGAATGTGATTCCTTCGTGAGTTCCCTTTGGGGATCTCTTTCTTTTGTTTTGTTTCTAGTTTAGGTTATGTTTTTCAGTCTTAGATAAGTCTCCGTGTAATTCCAATCGACGATCGAAAAGAACAGCGCGTGACATGTCTTTTCAGCAAATCCATCTATAAGGGACCTTCAAACGAGCGCGCGCTCGCTTTGAAGGAGAAACGCGCGCATGTGACCGCATTAGTGTTAATTTCGTCAGACGAGACGAGACTAAATATGTTCGTCAACGACCTTTTTTTCCATGACTAAGACGAGACGATGACGAGACTGCACCAATGTCCAAAAACGCTGACTAAGACTAAATTAACATGCATTATTGTTGACGAAAAAAGACGAGACTAAAATGTTTTGCATAAAATAAAAACTAAGATAAAATCTATCTTCATTTTCGTCAACAATCGTCTCTACTTTTTAATCATGAGATAGAATATTCAGCTGTTACGCCTTCAAAATATTGCGAATGAGTTCGCGCTGTTGCTCAAGTAACGGCTTACAGGTCTCATCCTCCTGTTGCTGCCAGCCTGTGGCTGCAACACGAAACTACATGGAGCAAGAACACAACAATAGACCGTGGCGAAGGCGAACACCTGGTCACATAAATGTGTTTTTGCAAAACGGATATAAATCCGATCTTCAATAACCGCGCTATATGCGGATTTACTGGAATGTGCACGTCACCAAAAGCAACAGATTTGAGCTGCATTTTATTGATCATCAGCTAAAATTTCAAAATTAAAGACTGCAATAAGAGAGAGCGGCAACAGCCCTGGTAAGATCAATTTGTTTCTTTACTTTTAATGAAGATGACTGTGTTAAGCGTCTGCGACTTACTTTCACTTTGATTTGCGATAGTTTGCGCGTTGGCTTGATGAATAGCCTAGATGCTCAGCTGTTCATCTGCGGTAATTCGTGTTGCAGTAGCGTCGTCATATCTGACTATAACATGACATATAGCCTATAACATGGTCTCACGCATTTATTTTTTAGCATTTTTGGGAGGAGTAAAAATTACATAATGTGGTTTCAACAACCAGATGCATTTACACTTGTTCAGTTTCATCTGGAATGCGGTCCAGACCTCCTCCTGAAGGGATTTGAGCGATCGGATTCAAATCCGTCTCAAATGCGTTTCGGAGGGCATTTACACCTCTCTTCACGATTGGATAGCTATCCCATCACAGAAAACGCATGAAGTGGCCAGGTGTAAACAGCCCCTAATTGAGTGTTTAACCTAAAGTGAAAGTATCATCAGCTGTAGTAACAGCAGAAATAATTATTGTTAGCCTTGTTAAATCTCATTTGTTTGTTATTTCTCAAGACCAATCTACAATTTAAATAGGTTGTATTTTAGGCCTACAGCAGGGGCGTAGCCAGTAATGGGCCAGGGCGGCACTGGCCCGCCCACATTACTCACTGGCCCGCCCAGGCAAGTTTGATAAAATATATATTTTTTATTATTAAAATGTATTCAAGAAAATATATTAATATAAACCTGATTTATTGGTGACTGGTGTGTGTTTAATTTGTTTTCCGAATAAAATGGAACTGTTGAGGCAAGTTGTAGAAAGCCTCCCTCCGGAACGTTATTGGTTGCTATGGTTGCCAGGGGTTCCGACAGGAAAACTCTCTGAGCGGCGCCGGCGGGCTCTTGCTAGCTAGATGCTTTTTTGCCAATTTATTAATATCATCATAATAATGGCTAAACCAATTTCTTTAATGTGCTATTTGAAAAAAAGCAAGAGTTAAGGAAGAAGACACGCCACTGCCTTCATCTACCGAGTCCACCCATCCCAGTTCTTCAAACTCTTAACCTACAAGAAGGCTAGCCAGGTGCTGGTGACGGCCGCTTCTTGCTCCCTGGCGGCAGTGCCAGTGCTCTCTCCCGGTCAGCCTGACGCGGGTTTACCCGCCGATCTAACTGCGATTGACGAATGGGGATATTCAAATTAATTAACCAATCATTAATACCATTGATCAGCCATACCAAACGTGGATGTTTTTTTCCCACTAAGAAACGAACATTGTCATTGTTATGTTGATTGATAGCCTACTGTGAAGCTGCTTTGATAGGCTACAATCTATATTTTGAAAAGTATAAATATATATAAATATACTAGACTTGACGAACCACCTTCACAACCCAATTTGAAGGTATTTCCCTGCACTATCAAGAATGGAAAATCAAGGAGCTTCTCAGCAAAGTGGTATGGACAATTTTCTTGGTTGGATGGAGTAGCCTACATTGTAATTAAGGACGCGATTTTCTGTAAAATGTGCAGACATTTTCCCTGTGGAGTCACTGCTGACTAGCCTGAATAAAATAGACAGGTTATTGTCTATACTGGTTTGTCCAGCCTTTATTGAGCTCTGTTGGTTAAACATGATGCTTTGCCGAATATTGCAAACTAAAGGTGTAACTGTTTTTGCAGTTTGACTATTAATTTGTCTACCCTCTAAGGTTTAGTTATTATTTAAGTAATTTTTTTTCTAGGAAAAACTATAGGCCCACTCACTTTATCACTGGCCCGCCCAAAATAAAATTTCTGCCTACGCCACTGGCCTACAGTACAGTAACGTTAGGCCTATTCTTTTCAGTTTTTCTGGGTACACTCTGAACAGAAAAATGAGACAAAAGGCAACCAAAAACAGTTTTAAAAACCTTTGTAATTTGTCAGTCTGAGTCTGTTGGGCCCCAGCTTTTGAATTGTGTTGGTTCAAATTAAAATAGGCTACTCTTCAGAACAAGTTCATCATTTGTGAATGTGTCTCTTAAAATCAGAAAATCAGACAATCATTCAACAAGTGTATTTTGTCAGGTAATTATGACATTTAACCAATATTTGAGAAACACTATTTGACTGAAATGGTTATCTCAGAATTAATCATATAAATAATTTATTTTAAAAAAGACTAAAATGTTTTGACTTAAACTTGACTAAGATATGTTGAGTTTTCTTTTGACTAAAACTAGACTAAAATGACGAGACTTTTAGTCGACTAAAACTTGACTAAGATACCTTAAATTCTCTTTTGACTAAAACTAGACTAAAATGATGAGACTTTTAGTCGACTAAAACTTGACTAACAAAAAAAGATATGTGAATGACTAAATATTTGACCTAAGACTAAATTAAAAATAGGTGACAAAATTAACACTAGACCGCATGACGCGCAGGACCGAGAGACACACACAGGCTTCTTCACCAGCCATGCAAAGAGTTTACCTACCTGTGCAAGTATCCGTGTTTGATCACGCTTTTAAGATGTGTTGAAGTCTTGTTGTCTCTCAAAGTCCCGTGTCTATGCGAATTTGCTATTTAGTAAGATCTTCGGGTCTTTATAAAACTCCCTCGTGCATAACTGCAACTTTCTAAAAATTCTCTCTCTGTCTCTATGCATTTCTCGTTCATCGATGCCTTATTGTGTTTTGTTGTTTATTATGTTTGTAACGTTTGTGTGTTTCGTTGTTTATTATGTTTGTAAATACATATATCCCATGTAATTTTAGTAAATGCATAGGCTAGTTATTTCTTATTAAATTTCATGATACTCATTTGATGGATTGACTGTCTGCTCATACTTCGGGTCCCTGAAATGCCTAGATCCAAAAGCTACGAGCTTTACAAATTAAAGATACTTTAAAGAGTATTTGTTTATAGGGCGGGAAGGCTAATTCTTGTGGCCACAGAATTAATTTTCCTAAACTCTATAAATTAATTGAGCTAATTAATTTTACCTGTTTGTGAAATGTGGTCCGTGTAAATAATTGCAATCAACTTGTGGTTAATCGCAAGGATTCACATGCATGCAGGTAACAGGACATATCATCCCTTATCGGGAGATGTATTAACATGTAAGACTGATCTGATACAAACCTGTATGAATAATTATTAATTATAAATTATTAATTATGATATGCAAATTCCCCGTAATCAGATCTACCCCTGAGTCTTTACAAAATGGTGGAGAATGCGGGCACATTTCAAACTTGTTTTACGAGCATTCCAGTCAATCTGTGTATGAGTATTGTTATTTAATATTTATGCGCGCGGATGTTGAAATTGTTAGACAAGCCGCAGACGCGCGCACCTCGAAGAGTGAGCGAACGCAATGCGAACTCACTGCCTGACTGACTAAAGGCACAAGCCGTCTCAGTTCAGCACAACTAAAAAGAAACTGCGGTTTCATTGTATTAAAATTTGTCCTACAAAAGATGAAGAAACCTCTTTTGAATTATTACATTTTAATGTTAAACTCCCCTGGCGGAACGAGATTCTTCGGCCAGGGTGAAGACAAGATTTAGTGAAACGATGCTCTTTCACTATTCTTAAGAAAGGCCTGATATTAATTATAATAGTTAGATCAACGATAAGCTCCTGGTTAAGCATCAATTGACGTAGCTACTCAATTGTAAAAAAAAAAAAAAAACCTAAGACATATTGAATCATGCTATTTGATAATATGTTATGGGAGTCGAAAAACAGACGAATATTTCCTGTTTTCTTTTGCACGACGCAGCGGAAAAAAAATCCTGCCAGACGTGTTTGTTAAAAATAGCACAAAAAAAAAAAAATCCAAAACCTAAAAACATTTTAATCATGTACTATTTGATAAATGTTATTTGGATCCGAAAAACAGACGTATAATTCCTGTTGCCCCTATTTTATGTGTAGCGAAAGAAATCCTGCCACACGTTGTTTGTGTGTGTTTACATGCAGTAAACTGGCACAAAACCCGCCGAGGTTTAAAATTTATAATTGTGATTTTTGCAGAAAATTAACGTATGGAACCGTTTTAAAACTGAATTACATACTAAAACAGAGGTTGTAATTCCGCTGACAAAACACGAGAGGGCAACCTACATGTGTTGCGGTGTCCAATCATACCATCCTCTGACGTCATTCAGCGTGAACGCAATTACGCCACCGTGTGGACGTTTTGTAGATCGTCATTCTCAACTACCTCTTTTCTTTTTTTTTCTTTCTTTTTTTTCATTTTCCCTGCGATTATGAATTCTGAATTGTCTAACTTTCAATACATATTCCAGTTAAAGCCTTGCTTGTGCTAGCATTTGTTTGACGTTAGATAATTCTCCTGCTGACTGTTTTATGCTTATTTTGAGTTTGTTTCAAACTAGATTTGAATAAAAAATTTAAAGTTAAGTTTCAGTTTAGTCATTGATATCCACTTAGAGGGAAAACGCCCCTTGTGGCAGACATGCTAAAGTCAGCTTATTCTTTTACTCCTTTCATTCTGTGAATTGGTCTATTTCCATCTCTTCTTTTTGATTTATTTTGTTATCACTGATAACGTTACAGCAATCATGAGTCGCGTGAGATATAGTTCTGATCTTTGATTTCCTTACACTTATTTAAATTGAATTTAAACCAGTTTGAATTGAAATTTGAATTAAGTGTCTATCCAGCCCTTTTGGCACAAACCAACCACTACGGCCTGTCTTCTCCAAGGTTTCATCCTACTTTATTACTTTAATTGTTAATCTTTATTAATAATGAAAGTAATAATAAATAAAAAAATTATTATAAATTTTTTTTTTTTAAGAATTTTTTTTTTTTTTGGTTAAGTTGGTTTGACAATTACATTGTCATAAATCCCTCTTATTTTTATTTTTATCAGTGTTTAGTGAAGCCTCTTGCCTTGGTATCTCTGCATGCATAATTACTCAATTTGGTTTAAACAGGGAAACCTTAATTCACCTTAAGTTTCATCTGTTTCTCCTCTTCTGTGACAGCCGGTTTAGACGACCTTACCCTCTGTAACACTTCCTTGTGTCATTATTTGCTCCATCTTCATTAGACCTATTCAATTTTATTTTACTCTAATCCTTTCTATCGTGCTATTTCTCTGTTCTGTTGTGATTTGTTCCTTTCAGTTCACCCAGAGACAGAACCTATCTGAGACACCAAGGAAAGCTGAATAATAGTTTGACAACCAAGCCGTTAGCATCAACAGGTGACCCCCTAAGCTACCGCCCTGTCAAAAATCTTTATTCAGGCCCATGCTGACCTACCCAAATTGTCCCACCGAACGGTTTAACTGTCTGTATCAGTTAACCAAAATTCACCCCCACGGCATAGCCTGTATTATAGCTCGTTAAACGTAGAAAGAACTTGCACTGGTCTTTCCGTGTGTGTTGTGTTCCTTTCGCCCACAGGGAAGCCAGTATGTTCCGGTCCTACAGTACCACAACCCGCTGGGACAACCTGGAGACATGGCTGAGGCTCATGACACCTCCATTCCTGCCCAGGTCACCAGTGACTCAGAGCCCCGAGCCAAGAGCAGCTGGACGCAGACGTGGACCAGCGTGGCGGCGCACAAACTAAGCCAAAGCACCCACGACAAGGCCGGGCCAGACACGTCAAAACCTCGCTTGCCAGCTCGTCGCACAAGCACGCCTTCACGAAAGGAGCCGCATCGCCCTGGAGCACGAAGTTGCAACGCTAAGGATGCAAGCCAAGGATGACAACGACCCCGAGCTACAGAAGGAAGTGGAAAGACTTAAAACTGCCCTGCCTGATCCTCATCTGCACATAGACCGAAGAGAGCAGTCAGAGAAAAGAACCAGAGAGGAACTCAACGAGAAACTCAGACAAAAGTGAAGCCTTTTGCAAAGAGCAGAGACTGAACTTAAAGAGACTCGAAAGCACGGCCTGCGAAAGAAACTCGCAAGCGGCCCATGCTACCATCCACAAGATCGTACAGCAGAGACACGATCTCAAAGACTAACTTGACACTCTTCACACCGAGTGAAACACTCTTATAGACTGCAGAATGACCGGGAAGGGGAAACACGCACCACAAAGTTTCCCTGACCAACTGGTCCGCACCCTTCAGCCAAGAACCCAGAGCTGTAAAAGGGGGGGTAAAAGCTCACTGTTCGAAACATCACCAGCCAGCCCACAAGAACCCCCACGTCAGCCGCGAGGGGAGAAGAGCCTTTCCAGGAGAGCCCCTGCTACTTACAACGGCAGGGCTCCCAAAAGACTTAACAAGCTGGCGAGAAACCTCCCTATGTTCACTACGAACTCTGCAGGAGGCCACAACGTGCACGCCTACCTACAAGACATTGACTTTCACTTAAAAACTGTTACCAACGTCACCGCGTGGGACAGATTATCCGAAATCTGCACCCCACAGTGAGTCATCACCTAGGCATTCTGGCCTGCCCACATAGCATGACTACTCAACAGCTAAGAGGAGCTTACACCAAGCAAAAGACTGTCCGAAAAGACGTTGAAAAACCCCACAATCTGCTCTGTCTCTGAACACACTCAGAGCTGCCCCCAGAGGGCGCCCCACAACACCATAGCCCTGTTTACAGAGAGTCGAGACCGCTCCAGACCAGCAGAGGGCAGCACAACCGTGATGGTGCTCGTCCAAGGCACCAGAGCGAGCGCTCTGAAAGATTCTGGGAAGCCAGCCGGCGACCCGGAAATAGCCGACACCCATCACCAAGAGACTCAAGCCCAGACAGCCCTGAGCGGTAACCCTCTCAACAAGCCACTGGTAAGCACAAGTCTGAGCACGCATCAGACAAACACAGTGCCGCCACGTCTGAGACAGCCGAGACCCTGGAGTCGTTGAAAAGCTTCTTCACAAAGACTTTCCTGACATCCTATGCCTGAGCGTAAGACCTACAAAAGGCACACAGAGCAAACTGTCACAAAGTGACAGCAGCACACAGCCACCACAGCTGACAGCTGCACAGCCTGAGTGAGACAGCACAGTTTCCCACAGCTGGGTCCAAAACCCCAATGATTTTGAACTGCAAAACCAGAAGACACTGCACGAACACAGTGCAAGACTCTGCTAAAAAGGTCCCTGATCAGCATAGGACATAGAACTTTTAAAAGTAGATGAAAAGGTGTGCTCAAAGAGTTGCAAGACTCAGGATTAGTAAACTTAGAATTTTACTGATTTAAAGGAATCTTAAATGGACGTGTAAGCCTCAACAACCAACAGACTATACACAACCCTTTTTAAACAAACAGTTTCTAGATACTTTTTGAAAAATGCACTGCTGTACATTAGTTTCCATGACAATGACTTGTTACAAGAAACACTAGCTCCAAATAGGGCATACGTCACCTTAACGCCAGGGTGTAGGAGAACCACCACAGTTTTAAACTACTGTTAACCTACGGGCGTGCTTTTGATCGTTGCGATCCAACCAGAACACAACGTGCAATACGCATCTTTGATCGCTGGCCTGTCTAAATGCAGATAAAACGATAGCTGGAATTGACATCTCTACTCTAAGTAAAATAGCCTTAGATTTCCAACTAAAAGTAAAAGTAGCATGTTCAGCAGTAAAAGCGTAAGTCTGTTTGACAAAGAAACCTCATCTCAGCAGCTTGTAAACTGTACCGATATCTATTATGCTTTGATTAAAAGGAAATCCAAATGGTAGTATGACTAAACCTGTGTCTAACAAAGAAAGCTCAGGACAGAGTTATATCTAGGTAGCAGAGGTGGAAAGAGTAATAAAATATTCTACTCAAGTAAAAGTACTACTACTTCAATGAAATTTTACTTAAGTACAAGTAAAAGTACTGGTCTAAAAATCTACTCAAGTAAAAGTAAAAAGTAGTTCATTTAAAATTTACTCAGAGTAAAAGTTACTGAGTTACTTTTTTAACAGCGGGGGTGGGGGCTCTCCCGTGTAGGGTTGTAACGGTATAAGATTTTCACAGTATGATAATGTCTCAGAAAAAATTACGGTTTACGGTATTAAAGGGATAGTTCACCCAAAAATGAAATTAAGCCCATGATTTATTCACCCTGATGTCATCCTAGATGTGTATGACATTCTGGTGTCAGACCAAGCGGCAACATTATAATCTGAAAAATTACGCCTACCCGGAAGTGCGAAAAACTGCAATACATCTAAAATCCGCTAGGGGCCGGTCCCAAAAGGGAGCAAATGTCCATAGACCCCCATGTTAAAATGTCTGTTTTCACAGCATAAATTCATGTTTTTACAGGTTGGTCCCATGGACTTTTATTGTATTTTTCGATAGGTTCCGAGTGCCTGACAACTGTGAGGGGGGTGAATTTTTTTCTAACTCGTTAGTTTAGATCGTATTTAGATATAAAATGTATGACAAATAAGGGCGTGGTTAACTTTGATTGACAGCTGATAACGGGCTGCGCCGAGTGGAATTCCTGAAATGTGACGTCTCGGCCGTGATCTGACACAACACATCAGACCAGCTCTGGATCCTGTCTGAACATTTGTATTGAAATATTTCCAAGATGGCCGCCCATACGGCCATAAACGGCCTCAAAACCGTTCTTCAGAAAGTCTATGGGTGATGTCACAGACGCTTTGTCCATAATTTTTTACAGTCTATGTGCCATACGAATACAATCAGAGTTATATTAAAAAAGTCCATTAAAGTGCATCTATTCAGCATAAAAGTCCTCCATATGACTCCGGGGGGTTAATAAAGGCATTCTAAAGCAAAGCAATAAGTTTAAGAAAAAAATCCACATTTAACATGTTACAAAGTAAAACTCTAGTTTCTGGCCAAACGCAGTCTACTCGCGTCTAAAGCATAACTTACGCAACTTATGACGTCGAAGTAGCGTAGTGTGTCATCAGCAGTACGTTGCATTACTTGCATAAATTGCACTTTAGACTTAAGTGGAATCCGTATGTTCGTGTGGCCGGAAGCTAGTTATTTTACTTTAAAAAGTTTTAAATATGGATTTTTTTTTTTACACAAACTCAATGCTTCGCTTCAGAAGGCCTTTATTAACCCCCGGGGGCTGTGTGGAGCACTTTTATGATGGACAGATGCACTTTTATCATGGATAGATGATAGATACTTCAAAACAAAAATGGCCATTCACTGCCATTATAAAGGTTGGAAGAGCCAGGACATTTTTTAATATAACTCTGATTGTGTTCGTCTGAAAGCAGAATGTCATACACATCTAGAATGACTTCAGGGTGAATAAATCATGGGCTAATTTCATTTTTGTGTAAACCATCCCTTTAATTAATTATTAAATAAATAAAAGGTATCATTAAATCATGGTTATTATTATTATTATTATCATCAGTTAAAATGACAGTTACATTAATGAAAACAGGTTTTTTGGTTTAACAAATGCTTTTATTAAGATTTCCATTACACGAGAGTAGATGTTAAAACTTCATGCTGATTTGTACTCGGCTTTCGCCAAGATAAGCAACACTAAGACGTAGCTTTACAGTAAACTATGCTTCTCCATCCATTTACGCTTCTTTCCATATGAGGGTGTGACTCCCCTTCTGTCCGGCGTTAACGGCTGCAGTGTACTTGGCGCGTCAGCACACACGACGGCTGCAACTACAGTGTGGTCTCCCTAGTGGACCAACACGACAACCGTCTGGATTGAGCCGAGTAGGGGACATCTCTAGGGTCTTCAAGTGGGCACCTTCCGTCCTCAGTGTTTCGTCGACTAGCCCACGACACCTCAAGAGGGCTCGACAGTGACTCTGGCGTCCCAGAGTCACCCCCCTCCGTCCCCCACTCAACTCAGCCCAGCTTACTGACCTCTACATCCCTCCTGCTGCTGAGACCTAACCACAATCTCACTATCTCTCCGCAACCCAACCATACGCGCCAACCCGATTGATTAAGGCTGTCGAGCCCCACTGGTGCGTTAAAGCAGTTACAGTGGCAACGGTTCCGTATGGCATACCACCTAACGCAAAACACAATATCTACCCAACCACCCGTCATTCTATACTATACAACCTATACAAATTGTATAGTATACTATACAACCTATACTATACAACCTATACAAATCAACAGACTCTTCAAGTTTTTCAAGAATTCTACGAAACCGTAGCGTGGCGGCCTGTACCTTGCCAGCTAGAATCTTTCCGTCTCAACCACAGCCAGTTGCTGCTCCTTTCTGCTGCTTCAGATAAGTTCTTTACTGTGCGACGCAACTCTTGGCCGCTGAATCCGACGTCCCTGAGGAACCGGGTTGTAGAGTGTGCCACAAAACCTCGACAACCCACTTCCACTGGATAAACCTGGACTCTCCATCCTCGCTGTTCTGCTTCAGTGGCCAAATGAGCATACCGCAGTTTCTTCCTCTCATATGCCTCATCTACAGCATCCTCCCATGGCACTGTCAACTCTATCAGTTGAACAATGCGTGCTGATCCAGACCACAAAACAATGTCTGGTCGTAGGTTAGTGGTGGCAATCTCAGGTGGAAAAATAAGCCGTTGATCAAGATCAGCCAGCATCTTCCAGTCCCTAGCAGCTTCCAGTTGTCCTGGCCGAGAATTGGTGTTAACACCTTTTCTTGGTGGTTGCTCGCCTGGGCGGAGGAATGTTGTCTTCTGCGTGTAATGTTTTGCTAGAACATGCGGCAACTTATTGGTCATACTACGCTTGCCTTCCAATGCTAAAGCCAAACATCTCAGTACTTGGTCATGGCGCCAAGTAAACCGACCTTGGCTAAGAGCCACCTTACATCCTGTCAAAATGTGCCTTAATGTGGCAGGTGATGAACACAAAGGACAAGAGGGATCCTCTCCTACCCAGAGGTTTAGGTTCTGCGGTGATGGGAGAACATCATATGTTGACCTAATAAGGAAACTGATCCTACTCTCTTCCATTGACCAAAGGTCTTGCCAGCCCATTTTGCGTTGTTCCACACTCTCCCATCTCATCCACTCTCCCTGCTTGGCCTGGGAAATGGCCTTTATACTCCTCATCCTCTCCTCCTGCTTTCGCACCTCGTTGACTACCAGCTTCCTCCTTTGAGCTGGGCCTGCCTTGTGCCATTTAGGAGGAGCTAACCTGAGCCCAAAACCCCCTCTTCCATGCTGTACCTGTCCCACGATATCCCCTATTTGAAGGTCAGCCTTTGCCTCTACTACAGATTTCTTTGCTGACCACTTTCTACCAGTTTTTAACACAGGGGCTGCCTCCCTTACACATTTGTCACGTGACTCTACTAATGTCATTTCCAGTCTGACCTTGGCACACTTAAACTCCTCGGTTAAAGCAGAGACTGGCAGCTGTAATATTCCTTTACTATAAAGTCCCACTCTGCTGAGGCAGCGTGGAACTCCCAACCATTTCCTGATGTATGAACTTATTAACGCTTCCAGCTTATCCACTGTTGTCAAAGAAACCTCGTACACAGTCAGTGGCCACAGCAACCTCGGCAGTAGACCAAACTGAAAGCACCAGAGTTTTAGTTTGCCTGGTAGAGCACAGCTGTTTATGCTCTTCAACCCTTCCACTGCTTGTTGTCTAACTTCTCCCACTCGAACTGTGTCCTTTAGATCTCCATCGTACCATCTCCCAAGACTTTTCACTGGCTTCTCAGAAACTGTTGGTATTGCCTCACCATTAATGAAGAATGTTTTATCTACTACCTTTCCTTTAACTATGGAGATGCTCCTTGATTTAGAGGGCTTAAATTGCATTCGTGCCCATTCAATATTATCTGTTAACTTCCCCAATAACCGATTAGTGCAGGCTACTGTTGTAGTCATGGTTGTCATGTCATCCATGTATGCTCTGATTGGTGGTAGTCGCAACCCAGAAGCCAAGCGCTCTCCTCCTACTACCCATCTTGATGCCCTAATGATTACTTCCATTGCCATGGTAAAAGCCAGTGGAGAAATTGTGCATCCTGCCATTATTCCAACCTCTAAGCATTGCCATGCAGTGCTGAATTTTGGAGTTGAGAAACTAAATTGCAAATCTCCAAAATAGGCTTTCACTAAATTTGTTATTGACATTGGTACTCTGAAAAAATCAAATGCTGCCCAAAGAAGCTCATGTGGCACTGAACCATATGCATTGGCCAAATCCAGGAATGTCACATGGAGCTCCTTCCTCTCCTTTTTAGCTGACTGAATTCGTTGCCAGATAACATTGATGTGTTCTAAGCATCCTGAGAACCCTGGAATGCCCGCTTTTTGAACTGAAGTGTCAATGAAGCCATTCTTTAATAGGTAGGTGGACAATCTCTGGGCAATAATGCTGAAGAAAATCTTACCTTCAACGTTTAATAGTGAAATAGGACGAAACTGACTGATGCTTGTAGCATCTTTTTCTTTAGGTATAAAGACTCCACCTGCTCTGCGCCATGCTCTAGGTACAACCTGTTTTTCCCATGCCACTTTTAACAATTTCCACAGAATTCGCAGAACTCCTGAAGCACTCTTGTACACTCTGTACGGAACTCCATTAGGCCCTGGAGATGATGAAGCCCTTGCCTTTCTCACAGCCTGCTCTACCTCTTTCCACTTAGGTGCACAGACCTCCATTTGGTATTCTGGTGAGTTGATAGGTGGTATGTCTGATGGAATTGACATATGCTCATGCCTTTTTGCATCTGTATGCGTTTCCTCCAAATATCTCTCTAGCTCAACTCTAGATGCTTTTAAAGTGCCATTCTTCTCACTGGTGAATAACTTCTTTACGAATTTGAATGGGTCTTTATAGAAATTAGCCCTCGCACGTTCCTTCTTTTTGTAGCGTTTCCGTAGACGCTCAGCTCTGCGTAATGTTGCCAGCTTATCTTTTATGTCCCTTTGTAAGAGATTGAGTCCCTCCTTCTGACTTTGTTCTGCTCTTTTCCATTGCTTCCTCAACTGTCTCCTTTCTCTAACTAACCCTTCAATTTTCTGCTGCCGTCTAGACATTCCAGGAGCAGTTTGTACTTTTTCCTTCCTTTTTTCCACACCAAACCTCTCACTTCCATATGCGTAAATGATGTCCCCAAATTTATCCAGCTTCTTTTCAACTGTACCAGTTAATCTTTCCAATGCAAAGCATAGATCTGTGTTTACCGTATCCCATGCAGTTTTCTCACAAGCTCTTGGCCATCTAACTCCAGGCCTATGCCCGTTGAGGTTCTTTTCTCTCTTATGCTGGTTAGTCTGACCGGTTTCACAAGTATGAATATGTTCATCACTAACTGTGCAAGCCTTCCTCTCCTCTATGACAGGGGTGCTGATATCCTGCGAGCTGTGGTTTGCTTCCTGTCGCTGGATTTCATTCGACTGACTTGACTGACTTCGTAAGAAGTACTGATCAATGCGAGGCCCTTGTCCCTTCTCCCTCAAGCATTTCATTTTCCCTTGATGAACCTTCAAACCCCTGACCGTTGTCGCCTTGCTCCAGCCACAGACACAAACTTGGAGTTCAATGACTTTACTAACTGCAGATCTTGAACTAGTCTTACTCTCCATACTCATATCCGTTTCCATTCCTAAGTCGTTAACCATGTTGTCCAACATCGAGTCATCTTCCGCCCCCGCTCTCGCAGACTCTAGGGGTATTTTTCTCTTTAATTTCTTAGAAGCCTTGGGCGGGTGTCTCCAGCATCCTGTAAACACGAAGCTGGATACTGCCGACAAGGGTAGCTAACCCTTACCAGCCCCATTGGGGTCTATTTCCTCCTGTCAGCTGTCTCTCCAGGCTGTCACAAGGTCTTTCCCTTGTTGCCAGCAGCACTATTCACCACAGTCACTGGACGTATCCAGATCTTCATGATTTCCATTACACGAGAGTAGATGTTAAAACTTCATGCTGATTTGTACTCGGCTTTCGCCAAGATAAGCAACACTAAGACGTAGCTTTACAGTAAACTATGCTTCTCCATCCATTTACGCTTCTTTCCATATGAGGGTGTGACTCCCCTTCTGTCCGGCGTTAACGGCTGCAGTGTACTTGGCGCGTCAGCACACACGACGGCTGCAACTACAGTGTGGTCTCCCTAGTGGACCAACACGACAACCGTCTGGATTGAGCCGAGTAGGGGACATCTCTAGGGTCTTCAAGTGGGCACCTTCCGTCCTCAGTGTTTCGTCGACTAGCCCACGACACCTCAAGAGGGCTCGACAGTGACTCTGGCGTCCCAGAGTCACCCCCCTCCGTCCCCCACTCAACTCAGCCCAGCTTACTGACCTCTACATCCCTCCTGCTGCTGAGACCTAACCACAATCTCACTATCTCTCCGCAACCCAACCATACGCGCCAACCCGATTGATTAAGGCTGTCGAGCCCCACTGGTGCGTTAAAGCAGTTACAGTGGCAACGGTTCCGTATGGCATACCACCTAACGCAAAACACAATATCTACCCAACCACCCGTCATTCTATACTATACAACCTATACAAATTGTATAGTATACTATACAACCTATACTATACAACCTATACAAATCAACAGACTCTTCAAGTTTTTCAAGAATTCTACGAAACCGTAGCTTGGCGGCCTGTACCTTGCCAGCTAGAATCTTTCCGTCTCAACCACAGCCAGTTGCTGCTCCTTTCTGCTGCTTCAGATAAGTTCTTTACTGTGCGACGCAACTCTTGGCCGCTGAATCCGACGTCCCTGAGGAACCGGGTTGTAGAGTGTGCCACAAAACCTCGACAACCCACTTCCACTGGATAAACCTGGACTCTCCATCCTCGCTGTTCTGCTTCAGTGGCCAAATGAGCATACCGCAGTTTCTTCCTCTCATATGCCTCATCTACAGCATCCTCCCATGGCACTGTCAACTCTATCAGTTGAACAATGCGTGCTGATCCAGACCACAAAACAATGTCTGGTCGTAGGTTAGTGGTGGCAATCTCAGGTGGAAAAATAAGCCGTTGATCAAGATCAGCCAGCATCTTCCAGTCCCTAGCAGCTTCCAGTTGTCCTGGCCGAGAATTGGTGTTAACACCTTTTCTTGGTGGTTGCTCGCCTGGGCGGAGGAATGTTGTCTTCTGCGTGTAATGTTTTGCTAGAACATGCGGCAACTTATTGGTCATACTACGCTTGCCTTCCAATGCTAAAGCCAAACATCTCAGTACTTGGTCATGGCGCCAAGTAAACCGACCTTGGCTAAGAGCCACCTTACATCCTGTCAAAATGTGCCTTAATGTGGCAGGTGATGAACACAAAGGACAAGAGGGATCCTCTCCTACCCAGAGGTTTAGGTTCTGCGGTGATGGGAGAACATCATATGTTGACCTAATAAGGAAACTGATCCTACTCTCTTCCATTGACCAAAGGTCTTGCCAGCCCATTTTGCGTTGTTCCACACTCTCCCATCTCATCCACTCTCCCTGCTTGGCCTGGGAAATGGCCTTTATACTCCTCATCCTCTCCTCCTGCTTTCGCACCTCGTTGACTACCAGCTTCCTCCTTTGAGCTGGGCCTGCCTTGTGCCATTTAGGAGGAGCTAACCTGAGCCCAAAACCCCCTCTTCCATGCTGTACCTGTCCCACGATATCCCCTATTTGAAGGTCAGCCTTTGCCTCTACTACAGATTTCTTTGCTGACCACTTTCTACCAGTTTTTAACACAGGGGCTGCCTCCCTTACACATTTGTCACGTGACTCTACTAATGTCATTTCCAGTCTGACCTTGGCACACTTAAACTCCTCGGTTAAAGCAGAGACTGGCAGCTGCAATATTCCTTTACTATAAAGTCCCACTCTGCTGAGGCAGCGTGGAACTCCCAACCATTTCCTGATGTATGAACTTATTAACGCTTCCAGCTTATCCACTGTTGTCAAAGAAACCTCGTACACAGTCAGTGGCCACAGCAACCTCGGCAGTAGACCAAACTGAAAGCACCAGAGTTTTAGTTTGCCTGGTAGAGCACAGCTGTTTATGCTCTTCAACCCTTCCACTGCTTGTTGTCTAACTTCTCCCACTCGAACTGTGTCCTTTAGATCTCCATCGTACCATCTCCCAAGACTTTTCACTGGCTTCTCAGAAACTGTTGGTATTGCCTCACCATTAATGAAGAATGTTTTATCTACTACCTTTCCTTTAACTATGGAGATGCTCCTTGATTTAGAGGGCTTATAACAAACTTAAAACCATTTGTTTGTTTTGTTTAATAAAATTTCAATAAAGCATGTCTAATCAACTAAATTTAATAACTGATCATTAGATTAACAACTATTTTTAACATTAATAATTTATTAAAATGTTTAAGAATAATAGAGTCCTATGAAATGTTTTTTATTCAGAAAATGAATGTTTCTTTTTATAATTAATACAAATACATTTTAACTTTTGTCCTTTTATTACTTTTTAGGAAGGTTCTGCAAAACAGATTTACTAAATTAAACCACGGACAAAAAAAAAAAGATAGCCTATCCTTAAATTATGTTTTAAATGTTATTTTTAAATTCATATCGTTGTTGTTATTATTTTGAGAAGTACGTTCTATTGAAAACACAATGAGCATCAGTACTTGAGTATGTTGTAGACGAAGCGGCGCAGCTCATTCACACAGAGGCACGCAGAACAAGCTTAATATTTACATAGCAGTCTTTTTGCGCTTTCATATTCAGAGACCATGTCGCGATTGGATTTATTGCACAGCTCTACTTTCAATTTATTCATATAGCCTACATCATTGCGTGTTTTAAATTCCATTTGCATGACTGGATTCTGGGATTCACTCTGCAAACGGGACATACCTTTATCTGCACAGATGGATGATGATTTGCAGCCACATTGCGTCAACATTTTTGGCAAATTGGATATCCATCCTCGAGGACAACCATGCGTTTTTCCTACATCTAAAAGTATTCACATACTGGCCATGGTTCGCTTCATAAGAATTTGACGGTGTCACTTTCAGCTGGGTCTGCATCACCTTTTTTGCGCGTTTGTTCTCCCGCCCTTCAATCAATGCAGTCGTTTCCGGAGCGCGATTTTTTTTTCCTTGTAGCCTAAATGTTTTTTTGTTTTTTGTTTTTGTTTTTTTTACTCAGTAACGGATATGATTTAAAATGTAGCGAAGTACAATATTTCAAACAAAACGTACTTAAGTAAAAGTAAAATTACATATTTGAAAAACTACTTAAAAAAGTAAAAGTACACAAAAAAACTACTCAATTACGTAACGCGAGTAAATGTAATCCGTTACTTTCCACCTCTGCTAGGTAGACCTGGGTGTCTACAAATGTAAAGGCCTTACAAATTATTGTTAGATTGATGTAATTCACCTAAATTTTTGCTGCATCTACAAGCAGAGAGTTACCTAGCGATCAAAACTGTTTACTCGCTGAAAAGTCAGCATTCGTGCACGAGAGGGACGTAACCATATATGCTTAGACAAGCTTTGACTTACAGCAAATCTATTTCCTTACTCTGTAAACAAATAGAATAAGTTACGTAAAATAAAGAGAAGAGTTAGCTAATTAGCTAATGCCAAAACTCATCTGCATTTTACTTAATGTAACACCAAGTCCTAGAAAGACTTAAAATATAGGTGCATCCTGTTAACCCGTTTAAACATGCATAATTTATGTAAAATGTACAGACATTCTTTAGGGACTGTTGAATTGTCTGACATGCTCTGGTTCCCATGACAACGCCTTGTCACAGGAAGTGCTAACTTGTGATGTCACTTTGTAAACAAACCAGCCTAGGTGCTCCAGCTTACGCTAAGTTAAACTAACATAGCATCCAGCTAGCTTATGCTACGCTAACCTAACCTAGCCTAGCCTCCATCCAGCTTAGGCTAAGCTACATAATAACTTCTACAGTTAGCAGTTAGCATAATTTACTTGAGCCCTTAATCACCGCTTGTGTTCACACAATGCAAACTATTCTAGAATGTTTTCTTTAACACCAGTTAGGGTTTCTAATTATTCACTTTCCGTGTTTACAATTCTTTGCAGCTAAAGTTCACCTTCACTAGTGTAGGCATCGTCCTTGCTAACCGTCGAAGGCTAACTTTGCAGATGCCCTGTAAATTAAACTTACGTTTAACTACATGTTAACTACACTACTGTGTAGCTAGAGAATAATTCATATAGCAATAGGAATGTTCATCGACAGGTGACTAAACCGATCATTCCCAGTGTTTTGATCACTTTATTACCTCTTGCTTTAAATCTTTTTTTTTTCTCTCGTTAATTCTTTCATTTCTTTGACTTTGATAATAATAGCAGTCAGCTGTTCCCTTGGCTAATCAGTCATCTATATGATTTAATTTAATTTCCTCTCTTGTTCAAATGTGGTTCCATTTCCCATAGGGCTCAGAAAGGAAACAGAGACACCCTTATTTGTTATTTTGGCTTAGTTTCAACCAGTGCACTCATTTTCGTGACCCTGCAGCACAAGTAATTTCAACAATTTACTAGGGCACAACTATAATCCTGAGGATTGATAATAAGCAGAATTCAAATAAGAAAGCTGTCCGTTTCCCTCTTATCCTTCACTTCGTCAAGCCGTAGTGACCCCCCCCCCAGTTAAGTCCAGAGAAATAATTAAGTCATAAGAACCATCTTACGTCATTTATTTTATCTCGGCTATGCCCTCTCCAGGAAATACTCTCAGAACCACACAAGTCTTAGCCTCCTAACGCTCACACCTAAGCTTATAAGGACACAAGAGACACTTAGCTTTAGGCTACATATCTAGCGAACCCATTAAGCAGTAGTTCTGTACTTTTAGGGCCATACATTAGTCACTCACCACAAGTGTGCCAAAATGTCACAGAGCCCCTGCTTAGCCTGACCTCAACAGCCCAGAGCGGAACCCCTCTCGACCTGCCACTGGTCAGCACAAGTCTGAACACACATCAGACGAAAACAGTGCTGCCATGTCCGAGACAGCCAAGAGCCTGAAGTTGCTTAAAGAGCTTCTTCACAAAAGACTTTACAAAGACAACAAGAGGGACGAACACGACATCCTATGCCTCAGCATAAAACCTGCAACAGGCACACAGAACACTGCTCGTCAACAACTGACCACAGAGCTAACACAGCTGACACAGCTGACAACTGCACAGCCTGAGCAAGATAGCACAACTTCCCACAACTGAGACCAAAATCCCAAAAGACCAAGAAATGCTGCTTTGTCTGTCTCCGCAAAGAACTACACAAGACCGGCCCTAACCGCCCGTCGATCACCACACCAGCCCCGACGCCAAGACTCTTCGGGCACATGATCGAACAGGGTATGGCCCGGAAACTCTTTGAAAGACTCTGAGAGACAAAATCGAACTCTTACATCTCAAACATGCAAGCTGACTGTGCAGTCATACAGCCAGAACGACATCCGGCTCAAACAGGTAGCTCACATTCACCTGACAATTGGTTCTTTTAGTCTGAAACACCCTGTGTACATCTCACAAATGGACACTTACCCCTTTCTGATTGGCAAAGATCTGCTAGAGCGCTTTGAGCCTTTACTAGACTTCAAACACCTGACAGTCTGGGCCCAAGTTCAAGAACCCCTCCCCCCTCCAGTCACACAGGTTACCAAAGCCAGACTGGCCGGTCATAGAGGTAACGAGAACTACAACAAAGCCAGACTCTAAGGTCACAGAGTTCATAGAACTCCAGCAGCCATCCAGGGGTACACAGCCTCAACACCAAGTCAAGGTTCAAGTTCGCTACCATGCACCTTCCAGCTCGCCAAAGACCATAACAACTTCATGAACATTGGGAGTCACCACCACTTAGACCCCTCCAACCACCCTAGCACGCTGTCTAGACCCACCGACAACTGGTGCCCCAAACACCCGCTATACACCTGGCAGATGCTACGTGCACAAGACAACATTCAGCGTTCTGCACCTGATGCCATCACTGCGCCACAGCTTGTGGTGCCACAGTGCAAAAGGGGGGTCATGCCAATGTATGCTCATGACGCAGCACCAGAGACACTTGCAAGACACCGAAGCAAGTGGCATACCGGCATCCTCAAAGCGGAGTCCCAGCCAACCAAGGACGACACTCGCCACATTTTTTTTTCCTCCCTTTCTCTCTTTCTCTCTCTCTTTCACTTTTACCAGGATGCTGCTGTGCTTCGCCATCCTGTGCCTCCAGCCAACCAGAGAGCAGCCGCAATCGGACATCTCACCAGGTCCGGCACCAGTCATCGTCCTAAAGGAACCACCAGGACTCCTCATCACCAATGGCCGGACCCACACTCAGAAAGTGTACGTGCCACCTGATCCTCGCAACGTCTACAGAGCACACTACCCCAGCGCAACAACACAATACAGCTGGGTAGATGCCCGATGGACAGAGGACTTAAGCCTCGTGCAAACTGTGCTGGCCTCCGCCATCACCACGCCAACGGACTCTCTACAAATACACCTTGCCTACTCCCTGGGTAGTGCCATCCCACTCTGCGTCGACCACAAGCAGAGAAAAGGAGGTTTTCTCCTGAACTTGCCCATCCTAGAGTCAAGCCGAAGCTCAAGAACATTGTCAATGTCAGAGTTTGAAAAGTAACACTCTCTTCAAGATATGCACGCTGGACGTAGATGCCTTACACGACAGCGACACAAAGCTGCCCCCAGCTCCGAATCCGCACATGTGCACATTAACCAAAGACGTTCAGTATCTCTGCCCCTAACAAACCTTTCCTCAGAGACAACACTGACGGAATCTGCGGGCTGCAGATCAGCGGCACACGCTGCCCTGCTAAAGCCAAGCCTCGCACTCAGGTCACCGAGACCCACGCAGAGATTGTAGGTGAAAGGGGGACTCCTTAACACTCCTGTGCGCACAGCTGCACTCACTGACGACCAGAATGACACTGACACCTGTGTCACCTTGCTCGACCAGAGCATGTAATCCAAGCATCAAAGGTGCCATCCTTCACCTCGACGACCTGGCATCGTATCCTCTTCCAAGCGAAGAGCACCAATCAGAACTGAATCAAATCCCATCCTTTTTCACAAAAAAAACCCGACAATTGCACCCGAACTCCAGAACGGGAATTGTGGACTGCGAAAGGGGGGTCCCAGCTGAACTGACCTTGTTCCCATCGACATAGCCCTCCAAGCTGTGTCTCAACTGCCCGCCTTAACTGCCTCACCTGTTGTCCAATCCTGGACTGCAGCTGATCCTGCGCTGGGTACCTCTACGGTAATCAACCACACCCTGACACTTGACTTTCAATCAGGAGGCTCAACGAGATGCGAAAATCTACAGCCAAGCTCACGGGACCCTCAGGAAGAGGGTACCACGCCGGAGGCTGCGTCGAACCTCATCAAGCTGAGCCCTCAGCCTCAGCACTAACAGCCACCTGCTACCCGATCATCATGATTCACCTGTCATCCGTCCATTGTGATGGTTGTTGTCCGATCAAGTCCACACAGGGACTTCATCAGACAAAAAGGGGGAATTGTAAGGACTGGGCGAGGGTGAATCTGAATAATTAAATAAATCCTTGCTAAAGTCCCAAAGCCTTCAAAGGCCTGGAACTTGAAAAAACACACACAAACACACACACACACACATCCCCTCAGGACAGGCCGTGGTGTCCGCTTACAAGACATTAAGACATTTTATGACTGATCGGAATGTCCCACAGGAAGGGGATTTCTAAAGAGAAAAGAAACTTCTCTCTTTAAAAGACATTTAACCAGATATATTCAATGTGTTTTATGTGTGTGTTTATTTGTCCATGTTTATTTGTCCATGCACTTTACACATAACTGCCTATTCCCCAGGATTCTAACTAAGGAGAAATGAATCCTTTATTCATATATATATATATTTATGATATATCCCTTTGAGAATTGTACGAACAATGTATCCAATCTCATCTTACGATTTGTCTTTTATGTGTTTGATCTATGTGTTTGAAAACTAATGGGATAAGGTTTCAAAAGGTGCAAACTATGATTAATCCGCTCCATGTGAGGCAAGTTTGGATTCTCTGAGCTCGAATCTTCGTTCCCCATTTAGCAATTTACATCACATCTTGCTAAATCTTTGTGACACATAGGACTATAATAATTGTGAAGATTCTGCTCTTAAATACCCGACGAAATTAGCGTTTCAAATGCCTTGCTACGAGACAAAGGATCATAAAAACCAAACTCCCGCCTTGTGATTCCCACTCTCCGATTGCCCAAGCCGACAGGAAAAGGTTGGCTTCGTCAAAAGTGATAAATCTCTCCCCCTCCCTTTCTCGCTCTCTTCTCTTCGGTCCTTCGCTGCGGCTGCAACATGTAGCCTAATCCTATCTCATGGTCTCCTCCGGAGACCGGATCAGATCTTTATTTCTTTTCTTTGTAAGTTAAAGTTCTGTTTTCCGTAGTCGACTCTGTTCACTTCCACAAAGTGAAACGAACTTAGCCGAACTATGTACTTTGGTAATGTTACCTCAACGACTTTAAAACCCTCTGTTCAACACGCGCGCCAAGCAGCACCACGTGACGCGCGCACACGGAACAAAGAACGTCCGCTCCTGCACGCGGCCGGGACAGGCCGTTTTAGGAACACGCAACAAGACACAGAGAGACCAAGAAACTTTGCAAGTATCTTTCAGCTTCTAGGAAGCATTAAGATGATGTTTTTCGTGTTGTTTCAGAGAGGTTATTGTCTGGGTGAAGATTTCCAATGCGCGCTCTCTCTCTCTCTCTCTCCCTCTCTCTCTCTCCCTCTCTCTCTCTCTCTTGTCTTACTATCTCACTCTCGCCAGAATGTGATTCCTTCGTGAGTTCCCTTTGGGGATCTCTTTCTTTTGTTTTGTGTCTAGTTTAGGTTATGTTTTTCAGTCTTAGATAAGTCTCCGTGTAATTCCAATCGACGATCGAAAAGAACAGCGCGTGACATGTCTTTTCAGCAAATTCATCTATAAGGGACCTTCAAACGAGCGTGCGATCGCTTTGAAGGAGAAACGCGCGCATGTGACCGCATGACGCGCAGGACCGAGAGACACACACAGGCTTCTTCACCAGCCATGCAAAGAGTTTACCTACCTGTGCAAGTATCCGTGTTTGATCACGCTTTTAAGATGTGTTGAAGTCTTGTTGTCTCTCAAAGTCCCGTGTCTGTGCGAATTTGCTATTTAGTAAGATCTTCGGGTCTTTATAAAACTCCCTCGTGCATAACTGCAACTTTCTAAAAATTCTCTCTCTGTCTCTATGCATTTCTCGTTCATCGATGCCTTATTGTGTTTTGTTGTTTATTATGTTTGTAACGTTTGTGTGTTTCGTTGTTTATTATGTTTGTAAATACATATATCCCATGTAATTTTAGTAAATGCATAGGCTAGTTATTTCTTATTAAATTTCATGATACTCATTTGATGGATTGACTGTCTGCTCATACTTCGGGTCCCTGAAATGCCTAGATCCAAAAGCTACGAGCTTTACAAATTAAAGATACTTTAAAGAGTATTTGTTTATAGGGCGGGAAGGCTAATTCTTGTGGCCACAGAATTGATTTTCCTAAACTCTATAAATTAATTGAGCTAATTAATTTTACCTGTTTGTGAAATGTGGTCCGTGTAAATAATTGCAATCAACTTGTGGTTAATCGCAAGGATTCACATGCATGCAGGTAACAGGACATATCATCCCTTATCGGGAGATGTATTAACATGTAAGACTGATGTGATACAAACCTGTATGAATAATTATTAATTATAAATTATTAATTATGATATGCAAATTCCCCGTAATCAGATCTACCCCTGAGTCTTTACACTATTCATGCAGATAACATTGATCTTACCTCTTTCTTCAAGTCGTGTCTTGTCCTGTCCTGTCCTGTGTGATTCGTGTGGAAGCCTCTCCTCGAGCCGGGTCTATTTATCCGTACTCTTACACGCTCACTGAACTCTGCCCTGCCAATTCAGACGCTGTGTTCCTGACCAGACGCGGTATCCAGTCTACGGTACCCTCACTCTCGGCGGGTCTCGTCTCCCTCTGCAGTCTCCACTGGGATCTCTACTTCGTCTAACGCGCTGCCGCGCATCAAGAATCCCAGTGACTAGATATTTACTACCTGCTGTTTATGTTCTGTTTCTACGAGCGAAGATTTCTGTTTTGACTGTTTCCTGAGAATCCTGAGAAGATTTATGTTCCTTATTGATTCAGTGATTCGTTTCTCATTTCCATTAAAGACTGTATTATTGTGAATCTCGCTTTTTGGTCCTCTGTCTCTAGCATATAACAGAATAAACTGACCAATTATGGACCAAGCGAGCAGCATTCCCTTTCAAGCGGCAGTCGAACTTCAGGGTGCCATGCTGGGCAGACACAAGCAGGAGATATCCACCGCTCGCCAGGCTGTTGACTCCCTCGCTAATCAGATGGCGGATCTCTCTCATCAGGTTCATCTGGCCCGCCACGAGCCGCCTGCCTCTGAGACCCGCGAGGTTTCTGAACCACGTATCAACAACCCTCCTGTCTATTCCGGTGAGCCTACTCAATGCCGCTCCTTCCTTACCCAATGCGAGGTAGTTTTCTCGTTACAGCCTGCCACTTACGCTCGGGACCGAGCCAAGGTCGCCTATGTAATCTCTCTCCTCGCTGGACGGGCTCGGGACTGGGGAGCGGCCAACTGGGAGGCCGAGGGTGATTGCGTCTTTGACTTCACGCTCTTCAAACAGGAGATGATCCGTGTTTTTGACCGGTCAGCACATGGCGAGGAAGCTTCACGACTTCTTTAATCCCTTCGCCAGGGGAGACGTTCTGTTACTGACTTTTCCATTGAGTTCCGCACCCTTTCTACATCCTGCGGGTGGAACGAGCCGGCTCTGGTTGCGCGCTTTCTGGAGGCGCTTAATCCGGACCTCAAGGACGAGATCTTCATGCGCGAGGTGCCTGCTCGACTTGACGCCCTCATCGATTTGGCGATCCGGATTGAGAAGCGGTTTGACTTACGCCACAGAGCACGTCGGTCCGAAGCCACTCTGTTTCCGACTTCTTCCACTGTTGCTTCTCCTCATGCTTCCGACACGGACCCTGAACCCATGCAGCTTGGTGGTCTCCGAATTTCTTCTAAGGAGCGTGAGCGGCGCATTACCAATCGCTTGTGTATGTATTGTGCTTCAGCTAGCCACTTTGTCACTAACTGTCCGGTAAAAGCCAGAGCTCGTCAGTAGGTGGAGGGTTACTGGCGAGCGTGATGTCTAGGAACTCTCCATCCAAGTCCTGTACTACCCTTCCTGCACTTCTTCGATGGCCCGTCTCGTCTGTCTCCTGCGAGGCTCTGGTCGACTCAGGAGCGGAGGAAAATTTCCTCGATGAGATGTGGGCTCGGAAGCAAGGTATTCCCCTCATAGACTTAAAAGACTCTACTCCTCTCTATGCCCTAGATGGCAGCTTCCTTCCTAGGATTAAACAAAAGACTGTGCCTCTGACGCTTACCGTCTCGGGAAACCATAAAGAGACAATTTCTTTTTTGATTTTTCGTTCCCCCTTTTCTCCTGTGGTTCTTGGTCATCCGTGGCTAGTACAACATAACTGCCACATTAACTGGTCCGACGGATCCGTTTTGTCATGGAAATTGTCCTGTCATGTTGAGTGTTTAACCCTCTGGGGTCCGAGGTGTTTTCTGGGTCCTGGAGGAGTTCTGACATGCTCTGACATTTGTGCTTATTTCTGATACTTGTGACATTTTCATTGCTAAAGTCTGATTACATTGTATTCAGCACAAACTCTGCTACAGTAATATGTCAGCAGCATGTATGTACACGTTTTTAGTTTTGAGATAATGACGTTTATGCGTGGTTTGTGAAAAAACAAAAAAACATTGTCACTGAAATAAGGTCATAAAACCCATACTAATTATTTCTTCACAAGACTTTTGAAAATTGTATCATGTGGCCTAGAATATTTGCTTCAAAACTATGTGAAAATCATCCTGACTACTCATTCAGATAAGACAATATATTGACTTAAAATTTGTAAGACGTGTTTTGTGTAAGAAAGCTTTATGCGGAGGGGCGTTAACAACCCATGAATATATAGTGTTTTCACACCTGAGAAAGACAAAGGCCCTCCCCTAATGGCCCTATAAGGTGCTATCAGGTGCTGTCATTGTGAGAAGCCTTGCACAAATAATCAGGAGAGACTTAAAAAAGAATGGCTTTTAGATTGTTTGGATTTATTTACAACACAACCAAGTTATTTACAACACAACCAAAAAGTTACACAATCAAAGACAAAAAAGCACTTTAGTAAAACACACTGATCTAAAGATAGAGACTTGGACAATCACACACATTTGTGCCATTCCTAAAACATATAGGTTACATACCTGTCATCTCCAAGGTGTTTGATTTTTCACCATGATCATACATACAGAGACTCACGTGAATGTCAGCTGGACTCATTGCTGGTCCCTGTAAATACATTTAAAAAAACAAACAAAAAAAAAACAGCTGTGAACATGCTGATATCAGGAGAAACTATTTTAGATTTTTCTGGTTCAAATGATGAAATTTACTAAATACATACATACACTATATATAGGCCTATGAACTCCCAAGTGTGGTGTGCCTTAGGTATATGTGTAGGGCTGCATGAAATAATAACAATAGCCTATAAACCACTAAAAAGTTCAGTAACACTACATTAGAGAAAACTATATGGATTATCATGTTACTTCAAACGTTTCAATTCGTTATGACGTTATGAAATGAGATTGCTGGAGTAAAAACATGAAGCCTAATGTTTGTTTTGTTTTTCAAAACCACAGCGCGCGTCCAAACTCAGTGCGTGCAAACATTTACTGAATGCGATCGAGCTGGACCAAACTATGAAGCATTATTCTTACATAATTATACATATCTACGTGTGAGCAGATATCCACATTCCACTAACACAGTATTTAACAATAAACACAGGTCTAAACATTATAATATTCACAATCATACGAGCCTTCTGTTATATCGTGCTGTGTTTAATTATCGAACATAAAAACATTCGTAGCCTTTTATGTATATACATTTAGCATTAGGCTTCATGTTTTACTCCAATCATATTTTATAACATACATTTTAGTCTAGCACCAGTTTAACTAGTAGCTACAAGTTTATGAAACAACAACATCGCTAACATGCTACAAACAATAACATGTCTTACCTTAAAAATCGTTCTCATAATCAAATCGTATTCTTCTAACTCTCCTGAGGTAAATCCAAGATAAACAGCACAGTATTCCACACTCGTGAAACGCAGAGCAGGACTGAAGACTGAAGTCGCTGATTATCTGTTTTGAGAGCGTAACAGTTGCCGTTCCTCCACGTGGCTCATTAGTATGCGACCAGCTGTTGCGCGTGGGCGTGGTCACATTAAAGTTAATGAGCTCTGGCTGGAGAAACTGTACTTGTCGTTGCTTTCATACGAATTACTTAAACAGAGAATATTTGTTTTTGATATGATTTACCTCATTTAAAAATAGAGACTCAAAGCGTTGTAAAGACATACGTTTCAGGTCTGTGTGACAAACATACAGATAGTTACAGATAATTTATTGTCGCGTTTCAGAATGAGCTTCACACTGAGAGAGACGGCAGAATGCGCATCATGTTTATTTTCTTTATTTTACGAAAAACACAACATTTTGTTTTTATTATGAGTGTACACAAATAAAAGAAGACATTTAACAGTTTTGAATGATGTAAAACACTTGCCTGTATGACAAAAATAGACTGAGTTATTTGAGTCTATTTTGCACTGATAAGAAAAAAAGCGAGACAATCGCGCCGGCGCGATAGCCGACCCCAGGGGGTTAACCTCTGCTGTTCCTCCTGTTTCCTCTGTGTCTGTTTTTCAGGAGGAGCCTGGTGATTTGTCTGGAGTTCCGGAGGGTTACCACGATCTGCGAGAGGTCTTTAGTCGTGCCCGGGCCACTTCTCTTCCTCCCCATCGCCCGTACGATTGTAGTATCGACCTACTCCCTGGGGCCACGCCCCCGCGCGGCAGGTTATATTCTCTATCGGCTCCCGAGAGGAAGGCGCTGGAGAATTATCTGTCCGATTCTCTTAATGCCGGTACTATTGTGCCTTCCTCGTCACCCGCCGGAGCAGGTTTCTATTTTGTCAAAAAGAAGGACGGTTCGTTACGTCCCTGTATCGATTATCGAGGGCTGAACGAGATTACAGTCAAGAACCGCTATCCCTTGCCTTTAATGTCGTCGGCCTTTGAGGTCCTACAGGGAGCTAAGATCTTCACCAAACTTGATCTTCGTAACGCATATCTTCTAGTTCGTATAAAGGAGGGTGACGAATGGAAGACCGCCTTTAACACGCCCCTCGGTCACTTTGAATATAAGGTCCTCCCCTTCGGTTTGGTCAACGCCCCCGCCGTGTTCCAAGCCCTTATCAATGATGTCTTACGAGATATGCTAAATATATTTGTATTTGTCTATCTCGATGACATTCTCATTTTCTCTCCCTCACTTCAAGTTCATGTCCAGCACGTTCGTCGGGTCCTTCAACGTCTGTTAGAGAATCAACTCTTTGTCAAGGCGGAGAAATGTTTGTTTCATGTCCCGTCGGTTACGTTTCTGGGCTCAGTCATTTCGGCAGAGGGAGTTAGTATGGATCCGACGAAGGTCCGAGCGGTCACTGAATGGCCCGTTCCTGACTCTCGGTTTGCGCTTCAACGCTTTCTTGGTTTTGCCAATTTTTATCGTCGGTTCATACAAGGTTTTAGCCAAGTTGCCGCGCCCCTCACTGCGCTGACGTCTGTTAAGTCCCGTTTTAGATGGTCAGAGGCGGCTCAAGCGGCTTTTGTTCAGCTAAAGACTCTTTTTACTTCCGCTCCTATCTTACTCTCTCCCGACGTCTCGGAACAATTTATTGTTGAGGTCGAAGCCTCGGAGGTCGGGGTCGGGGCCGTCCTTTCTCAACGCTCTTCTACGGACGGTAAAATACATCCCTGCGCATTTTATTCTCATCGCCTCGCGCCCGCCGAACGAAATTATGATGTTGGCAACCGTGAACTGCTCGCCGTTCGTTTAGCGCTAGGCGAATGGAGACACTGGTTGGAGGGCTCCTCCGTTCCTTTTGTCGTTTGGACAGGTCATCGAAATTTAGAATACATACGTTCGGCTAAAAGACTCAATGCCCCTCAAGCCCGACTCAAGCCCGCCCGACTCAAGCCCGCTGGGCTGTGTTTTTTACGCGTTTTGACTTTTCTATCTCATTTCGCCCGGGTTCTAAGAATGTCAGGCCTGATGCCCTCTCTCGCCTCTTTGACTCTCCCACCGCAGCTGTTACCCCTGAGGTTATTATTCCTCCTGGTCGTATCGTGGGTGCTGCCGTGTGGGGAGTCGAGAGGTTAGTCAGACGTGCACTATCTCAGGTTTCCGTGCCGCGTAACTGTCCTAGGGGTCTCCTTTTTGTTCCTGTGTCCGTGCGCCGCGCTGTCCTCCAATGGGGACATTCGTCCAAATTGTCTGCCCATCCCGGCGTTCGGGGCTCTCTTGCTTTTATTCGTCAACGCTTCTGGTGGCCCACTATGGGGCACGATACGCGTCGCTTTATCGCCTCTTGTGTAACCTGCGCACAGACCAAGACCGGTAATTCTCCCCCGGCTGGTTTGCTTCGACCGCTCCCTGTTCCAGCTCGACCCTGGTCTCATATTGCTCTTGATTTCATTACCGGGTTTCCTCCGTCGGCTGGCAATACGGTTATCTTAACTGTTGTCGATCGCTTTTCTAAATCAGCACGCTTCATCCCACTCACTAAACTTCCTTCTGCCAAGGAGACAGCCCAGATAATGGTTGATCATGTTTTTAAGATACATGGTTTACCCACTGACGTGGTTTCTGATAGAGGTCCGCAATTCTCCGCCTTTTTCTGGAAAGAATTCTGCCGTCTCATTGGGGCTACTGCCAGCCTCTCGTCGGGTTTTCACCCCCAGACCAATGGGCAAGCCGAGCACGCCAATCACGTTGTCCGCATTCTCCGCAGCCTTGCTCATCGTTGTCCCGCGTCATGGTCTAAGCAACTGGCCTGGGCAGAGTATGCGCACAATTCCCTCCCATCCTCTGCTACAGGTCTTTCGCCTTTCCACTGTTGCCTCGGTTACCAACCCCCTTTGTTTGCGTCTCAAGAGACTGTGTCCAATTCACCGTCGGCTCTTGCCTTTATTAACCGTTGTAAAAGCACTGGAAAAGCAAAAGGAGGGTGAGAACTGCACTTCGTCGCTCTAACACTCGCATGAGCATCACTGCCAATAAGCGTCGGGTCAAGAGTCCGCGCTACGTTCGCGGGCAGCGTGTGTGGCTTTCCACCGCTAATTTACCCTTACATTCTGAGTCCCGTAAGCTGGCGTCCCGTTTTATCGGGCCATTTCGTATTATTAAGATCATTAATCCTGTCGCGGTACGGCTTCGCCTTCCATCCCATCTCTGTTGGGTCCATCCTGTTTTCCATGTTTCACATATTAAGCCCATCGTTCGCGCGCCCTCTCGTCCTGTTTGTCCATCTGTTCAGATTGATGATTCTCCTGTCAACAGGGTTCGTCGCATCCTTGACACGCGCCGCCGGGGTCGTGGTCACCAATACTTAGTCGATTGGGAGGGGTATGGGCCGGAGGAGAGAAGCTGGGTACCCTCCCGGGACATCTTGGACCATTCGCTTATTGATGAGTTTCTCCATTCTCGCCAGTCCTCCTCCTCGGGAGCGCCAGGAGGCGCTCGTTGAGGAGGGGGTACTGTCATGATCCGGGTTCCTCCCTTCTTTGTCTCCCTCTTGTGGTCACTTTACACACTCATTCATTACACTATCACTTTTGTCTCATCAGGCTCAGCTGTTCCCGTTTACCTTAATCTCCGCTCACCTGTTCCTCCTTTCCCCTAATGCTTCCTACTATTTCTAACCTTCTCTTTGTCTCCTTGTCAGTTTATTGCAAGCTATTCATGCAGATAACATTGATCTTACCTCTTTCTTCAAGTCGTGTCTTGTCCTGTCCTGTCCTGTGTGATTCGTGTGGAAGCCTCTCCTCGAGCCGGTATATTTATCCGTACTCTTACACGCTCACTGAACTCTGCCCTGCCAATTCAGACGCTGTGTTCCTGACCAGACGCGGTATCCAGTCTACGGTACCCTCACTCTCGGTGGGTCTCGTCTCCCTCTGCAGTCTCCACTGGGATCTCTACTTCGTCTAACGCGCTGCCGCGCATCAAGAATCCCAGTGACTAGATATTTACTACCTGCTGTTTATGTTCTGTTTCTACGAGCGAAGATTTCTGTTTTGACTGTTTCCTGAGAATCCTGAGAAGATTTATGTTCCTTATTGATTCAGTGATTCGTTTCTCATTTCCATTAAAGACTGTATTATTGTGAATCTCGCTTTTTGGTCCTCTGTCTCTAGCATATAACATTGGGTGGACAGTTATACAAAAAGCAACAGAGTTAAAATTAACAGAATTAAAAATCAGTCCAACAGTACCATTACCAATAGTACCACCATGGATATTACCAGAAGTAAAAGTAGATCTAGTATTATTAGGAAAGAAGAACAAAGATATGGGATTAATTTTTGAAACGTATACTGTACAGGAATATATTGATAATTATTATAGTTATATTCAGATATACACTGATGCATCAAAGAGTTTAGATAGGGTAGGAGTTGCTTTTTTTGTTCCAGAGTTTCATATTTCAACTGCGAAGAGGATAAGTGATAATGTATCAGTATACACAGGAGAAATGTTAGCAATTCTGTTAGCGGTACAGTGGATAGAGGAAGTAAGACCATTGAGAGCTATTATTTGTTCAGATTCTGCATCATCATCAGTCAGTTTACAGAGCAGTCATTCAGATAGTAGAACCGATATATTGATAGAAATTCATCAAGCATTATATAGAATTCAAATGATGGGTATTACAGTTATATTTGTGTGGGTACCAGCACACATTGGAATTAAAGGAAACGAAAAGGCAGATAAGGCTGCAAAGGAGGCCACAAAAAGAGAAGACATCGATGTAGAAGTGAACATCAGTCAGATGGAAATGAAGACCATTATTAAACAGAGTTTGAAGAAATGGTGGCAAAAGCAATGGGAAGAAGAGAGAAAAGAACGATGGTTTTACAAAATTCTGAGGAAAGTGGGGGAAATTAGATGTACAGGAAGGAAAAGGAGAGATGAGACAATTACACTCACCGGCCACTTTATTAGGTACACCTGTCCAACTGCTCCTTAACACTTAATTTCTAAGCAGCCAATCACATGGCGGCAACTCAGTGCATTTAGGCATGTAGACATGGTCAAGACAATCTCCTTCAGTTCAAACCGAGCATCAGTATGGGGAAGAAAGGTGATTTGAGTGACTTTGAACGTGGCATGATTGTTGGTGCCAGAAGGGCTGGTCTGAGTATTTCAGAAACTGCTAATCTACTGGGATTTTCACGCACAACCATCTCTAGGGTTTACAGAGAATGGTCCGAAAAAGAAAAAACATCCAGTGAGCGGCAGTTCTGTGGGCGGAAATGCCTTGTTGATGCCAGAGGTCAGAGGAGAATGGCCAGACTGGTTCGAGCTGATAGAAGGGCAACAGTGACTCAAATAACCACCCGTTACAACCAAGGTGGGCAGAAGAGCATCTCTGAACGCACAGTACGTCGAACTTTGAGGCAGATGGGCTACAGCAGCAGAAGACCACACCGGGTGCCACTCCTTTCAGCTAAGAACAGGAAACTGAGGCTACAATTTGCACAAGCTCATCGAAATTGGACAATAGAAGATTGGAAAAACGTTGCCTGGTCTGATGAGTCTCGATTTCTGCTGCGACATTCGGATGGTAGGGTCAGAATTTGGCGTCTACAACATGAAAGCATGGATCCATCCTGCCTTGTATCAACGGTTCAGGCTGGTGGTGGTGGTGTCATGGTGTGGGGAATATTTTCTTGGCACTCTTTGGGCCCCTTGGTACCAATTGAGCATCGTTGCAACGCCACAGCCTACCTGAGTATTGTTGCTGACCATGTCCATCCCTTTATGACCACAATGTACCCAACTTCTGATGGCTACTTTCAGCAGGATAATGCGCCATGTCATAAAGCTGGAATCATCTCAGACTGGTTTCTTGAACATGACAATGAGTTCGCTGTACTCAAATGGCCTCCACAATCACCAGATCTCAATCCAATAGAGCATCTTTGGGATGTGGTGGAACGGGAGATTCGCATCATGGATGTGCAGCCGACAAATCTGCGGCAACTGTGTGATGCCATCATGTCAATATGGACCAAACTCCCTGAGGAATGCTTCCAGCACCTTGTTGAATCTATGCCACGAAGAATTGAGGCAGTTCTGAAGGCAAAAGGGGGTCCAACCCGTTACTAGCATGGGGTACCTAATAAAGTGGCCGGTGAGTGTATATCTAGACTTAGATTTGGACATACAGGACTAAACATCACTTTATTTAAAATAGGTAAATATAACACCGGCAGATGTGAATACTGTGAACAACAAGAGACAATAGAACACGTCATGATCCACTGTAAAAAATATGAGGGAAAAAGGAGGGAAATGATCCAAAATTTGAAAAAGGAAAGAGTACGGTTTGATTTGGTAGAAATTCTTAGGAAAAATTCTAAAGAAAAGTGTTATGGAATTGTTTTTCATTATTTTAGAGTAATTAATATGATTGAGAGGATTTAAATGTTTTTTTTTTTTCTTTCCTTGTAATAAAAGTAAGTAATAGTCATTCAGTTCCACACTCCATACCAGTTGGTGGCAGTAATGCACCATTTCATTGTGTGCCAACCGCCAAAAAACTAAAAGAAGAAGAAGAAGAAGAAGTAAGGGGCTGCGTCCCGATTCGCCTACTTATACTACGCCCTAATAGTATGTACTCTTTTTGTGAAGAAAAAGTACATACTTTTGAGTGTGTAGCAAAAGAGTAGGCAAGCTTTGGGACATACTATTCCGTCATCTTTAGCGGACAGCTCTGTCGCGTGCGCCCTGTCACCGTAAACTGCCCTGTCAATCATCTTGTCACAGTTAAAATCCTCCATTCAGTCTAATTTAATTTCCAACCGTTTCTGAGAGAAGTGTAATAGCTCTTTCATCTGCCCGTCATGGGTCTTTATGCGGAGACTCTCCTCATGTGTTTGCAATTTGAATGTAATGATGCATTTAAAAGTTAATGGTTAAACGTATCTTTACAAAAGTTCACAATGCTGATGCAGATGCAATATAATGTAGACAACATTGAATAAATACATTTTCGTCAGGTTAGATACTGGTAATTAATCACTCAAACCCCTTTATCTAAACCTCTCTACATAACCCAAGGGGGTAATCCATCAGCCGGAAGTTGAAGCTGCCTCCGGGGGCCGCCATTGTAGCTGGCTATCACCCCCTGTTAGCATCCCATTGACTCCCATTCATTTTGGCGTCACTTTGACAGCGAATAACTTTACATCTGAGGCGTAATAACCAAACGTAATTTACACCAAAGACTCCATTTGTCCATTATTTATTTCTAAAGAAACACGACAATGTATAAAAGGCTCCATTACTTTGTATCTTATGTTATGGCCCCGTAGAAGCCGTTTTTGCAAAAATAGGCTAATGATTGTGTCATAACCACGGGACTCTCTGTCGCACAGTCGAGAAGTTACCGTATAGACAGAAGGAGAAGCTCGTAGCAATCTTTTACTGTCTAAAGTCAGCACATACTTCGACCTTGGAAACTTCTGATCATCATTCAAGACAAGTATTGTGTTATAGTTGGTTGTTGCTCCAGGTCACGCTTCGCCGTCTCTGCAAGATTAGGTGATTCAGATTTGTCTTGGCACAGCTATTAGAAGATTTACAACTGTCAGTCAGGTTGCTCACGTCACATCTACGTCGTCCAGCTCAGTTTGAGCCTGCGCAGAACGCTTGGCTATCAGGAAGTGAGTGCCCATGTTGGGCTTCAACTCTCTCCGTTGAAATAAACGGGGTCGCTGTGTCCATTTCTTTTACTGTCTATGACATAACCGCCGGACTCGCGCGTCCTCCATGTCTGTATTTTTTTAACACTTTTCACTCGTGTTTGTAGTTCTAATCGAATCCTCGTCCAACGCGCGATGGGTTGTGGGCAATATCAGCCGTTAGAGTGCGCATCGATCTACACTTCGGATTCTTTGGAACACTCATTTCAACATACTACGATTTGGGACGTACTAATTCTACTTTCGAATACTATTTAGGACGGATAGTATGCGAATTGGGACGCAGCAAGGTTGTTTGGAAGAGGGAAGCATGGATTCAACCTAGCACCTCCAGCAGCACTTATTGGAGTCTTGATGGAAAAACTGTGTTTAAAGTTCAATCGTGTAAGTGTTTGTTTTCTTCTAATGTGTGCATTTGTTTTCATGATGTATGTAATACATGATAGATTTCTTTTCTTTTTGTAGATGGACTCTTTAAATGTTACTGTATAATTTTGATTTGGGATCCATGTGAGCTGCTAAGACGCTAATGATATGGGCAAAATTATTTCTGCCCGATGGATGTTCTCAATGTCTTGTGGAGTGGCGGGTGTCCTAGCTACAAGAGTGTGACTTTGTGGGCTGTTTTGTTTCTCGTTTCTTGGATATTTGGAGGAGCACTTGTAGGGCTGTTTGGACATCATCCTAAACTTTGACTGTTTCAATTTTCATTGTAGTGATTCCATACTTACCCAAAGAATCACTCAATCACAACCTTGAGTTGCTTAGGTTAGATTTTATTTTCATTGTAATATTTTTTCTATTGTTGATTAAGCCTTACAAAACATCTGTGCAAATACTGCTTTCATTCAATGGACTGGTTTAATTGAAATGTATGTTCATATAAATGCATTGTCCTGTTTATTCCTTCTGGGTTTCCTAAACCATATATACAGGCTTACAAGTTAATTCCTTGTCTTTATTGTTTGTGGCTACACACTATAAACATATTTTTAGCAACATTAATTTTTTAGGCCCCTCCTATTATTCAGATATTATAGCTACATGCCACTAAAGAGGACATTGGTTATAAGCTAACGGTAGATGGTCAATGCTGAGCTAAACATGTTTACTGACCTATCAGGGTGCGTTTTCAGATGCCTGATAAAATTAGATGTGGTTGAGCCAGAATCTTTTATCTTGATACCGCATATTTTGCATTGAGCGCTTCTTTTGTTTGGGCCGTCTTGTTTTAAGTTTTTAAACCCAAAGCTTACGATGAATGGCACAGCAGCGGCCAGTGCAGTCGACGTGTTTGTTGTCTTCTCCTGTGTGGCTGCTCGCAGCAGAGACGTAGTAGGGGAGACCCGGGACGGTTGAAACACTTTTCAGATAAACGCCGTTTTCTAAGATAAGGTTACAGATAGATTTTCGTTTGTTTTTGTAATTAACAACTCACATATGTGTTCTCTTAGTATCATGTGTTATTCGGTACAAATATAGAATGATTTAAAGGTCCCCTGACATGGGGTTATTTTACATTTACATTTACATTTACATTTACATTTACATTTAGTCATTTAGCAGACGCTTTTATCCAAAGCGACTTACAACTGAGGACTAAACCAAGCGAGTCATCGTGAAGAGGCAAAAACAACGCAAGAAGTGCTCAAAATACAAGGTTCAGACATGGCTATAAGCCAGGCAAGCGAGGATTTGAAGGAAAAGGAAAGGTTTTTTTATTTTTTTTATTTTTTTATTTTTTAATAAAAAAAATCTCCCGGAAGAGATGAGTTTTCAGTTGTCTTTTGAATGCTGTCAGGGATTCTGCATTCCGGATGACGGTGGGGAGATCATTCCACCAGCATGGAACCGTGAATGAGAATGTTCTGGAGAGTGATTTTGTGCCCCGCTGTGACGGTACCACGAGCCGCCGCTCATTGACCGATCGTAGGCTTCTGGTAGGGAAGTAGACTTGTAGTAGTGAGAGGAAGTAGGAGGGAGCTGAACCAGTGGTCAATCTGTAAGCAAGCGTCAACACCTTGAACTTGATGCGAGCAGCGAGTGGTAGCCAGTGCAGAGAGATGAACAGAGGAGTGACGTGGGCCCTTTTGGGCTCGTTGAAGACAAGACGGGCTGCAGCATTCTGGATCATTTGTAGAGGTTTAGTTGCACATGATGGAAGTCCAGCCAGAAGAGCATTGCAGTAATCAAGCCTAGAAATGACCAGGGCCTGGACGAGAAGTTGTGTTGCATGCTCATTCAGGAAAGGCCTGATCTTCCTGATGTTGTGCATAGCAAACCTGCATGATCGAGCTGTCTTTGTAATGTGGTCTGTGAAGGTCAGCTGGTCATCAAAGATTACTCCCAGATTTCTGACCGATCTTGATGGGGTGATTGAGGAAGAACCTAGCTGGATAGTGAAGTCGTGCTGTAGAGACGGATTGGCAGGGAGGACGAGAAGCTCAGTCTTTCCCAGGTTGAGCTGCAGGTGATGTTCCTTCATCCATGCCGAGATGTCCGCCAGACAGCTTGAGATCCGTGCAGCTACTGTGGGATCATCTGGTTGAAATGAGAGGTAGAGCTGGGTGTCATCAGCATAGCAATGATAAGAGAAACCATGTGCCTCTATGATGGGCCCCAGTGATGTGGTGTAAATGGAGAAGAGGAGCGGTCCGAGAACTGAACCCTGAGGAACCCCTGTGGTCAGTTGATGTGCTTTGGATACCTCGCCTCTCCATGTGACCCTGAAGGACCTACCTGTGAGATAGGACTCAAACCAGTTGAGGGAGGTTCCAGTGATGCCCAGTGATGAGAGGGCGGACAAGAGGATCTGATGATTCACAGTGTCGAAGGCAGCAGACAGGTCCAGGAGAATGAGAACTGATGATTTGGAAGCAGCTTTTGCGATCCGCAGGGCTTCCGTGACCGACAGCAATGCAGTCTCGGTTGAATGCCCTTTCTTGAAGCCAGATTGGTTGACATCCAGCTGGTTGTTCAGAGACAGGAAGGATGATAATTTTATTTTATAATGTTTCCTGGGTTGCCCTTATAATGTTAATATGTTTTTTAGATCAAAAATAGTCATAATTTAGAAATAAAAGGCATTTTTCCTAGCCTGATTTTTGCCCTGAGCCCAAACGCTCTGTTTGGAGGGGCGTGTCTGCTGTGTGTAACCGGCCTCTGCTGTGATTGGCTGACATGCGTGAGAAGTTTTTAAAGTAATTAGATCTATTCCCATCACATAAAATGTTGCTGTGATGAGCATTGAGCAAGCAGATGACAGTCTGTTGATCGCGAGACAATGCAGTTTCTGCACTCCACTCTCTCTCTAATGCTTTCACCAATGCAAACACGATGATGTATATACAGTAAGAGCTTCGTTGTGCAGTCACGTGCGTCATTGATTTCATAACGAGTTGTCCAGATAAACTAGATTGAACGATTTTGAGAGAAAGATTACCTGTCTGAACTTGAACTTGAATTGTTGCTTGGTATAGCTCGATCGATTTATTTTCAGACGTTCATCGAGGCCAGCTCTGTATTGGCCCAAGTTGAGGAAACAGTCGTCTGTGAAATGTTTGGACCATCCAAAACTTTGGAAGTTGTGTCGGCGCATTTCCAGAGAAAATAAAATTAACCCATTGTTTCTTCAGAGGCTCGGATGAAGGAACTAAAAAATACTTTTGTGTTCATTTGTACATCCGAACACTGATCAACTGCCATGCTTCACTCGTTTGCAAGCCATTATATCTCTCTATTCAACTTTTGTGCTTCGATAGGTCACACGCCATGATATCTCTCGAGGATAAACTAAAATCGCGCGCGCGCGCGTTCGTACTTCCTAGCTCGTTTTCACATGAGCGGGTTAAATTCTCTGGGCGGGCAAAGCAGAGAAGGGGGAGGTAACTTTCCCCTATATGACGTCATATAGGGGAGATTCAAGATCAGCCCGTCTGAGATCTCATTTTCTCACAGGCAGAGAAAGATAGCCAAAACTCGGTTTACACCGACTGAAATTTCGGTAACACTTTATTTGAAGGGGTGTGCATAAGACTGACATGACACTGTCATAAACATGACATAACACCTGTCATGAACATGAAGGAGTCTTTATGAATGTTTATGACTGTTGTCATTAAGTGTCATTCGGTAAATTATGACACTTTTAATGCAAAGTTGACATTGTTTAAAATGTCTTTGTTATGACAACTTGACATTAACAAAGACAAAAATTTCTTTGTTATGACAACTTGACATTAACAAAGACAAAAATGTCTTTGTTATGACAACTTGACATTAACAAAGACAAAAATGTCTTGATTGTGACAACTTGACATTAACAAAGACTGAAATGTCTTTGTTATGACAACTTGACATTAACCAAGAAATCATAACCTAATTATCAAACTTAAAGCATTTGACAGTGTAATAACCCTTAATGACATCTTTATAACTAGTACAATGTGTTCCACTTTACTTGAGGACAAGTAATATTCATGACACAGTTATAATGGTGTCATGACGGCCAAAGTTGTGACAGGTTGACAGGTTATGATTTCTTGGTTAATGTCAAGTTGTCATAACAAAGACATTTCTGTCTTTGTTAATGTCAAGTTGTCATAATCAAGACATTTTTGTCTTGGGTAATGTCAAGTTGTCATAACAAAGACATTTTAAACAATGTCAACTTTGCATTAAAAGTGTCATAATTTACCGAATGACACTTAATGACAACAGTCATAAACATTCATAAAGACTCCTTCATGTTCATGACAGGTGTTATGTCATGTTTATGACAGTGTCATGTCAGTCTTATGCACACCCCTTCAAATAAAGTGTTACCGAAATTAGACACGAGGGGACCAAATACAGGCTAGGGGAACTAACATTAATGTTAAAAAACCTCAGAAAGTAAAAATTTCATGTCAGGGGACCTTTAAGTAAAAATTGACTTTGAACGGGAGTTGTGCTTTGTTTCAATCGTCCCACCTGAGCGGGACGGTTGCAACACAGGGGTGGGACGGATGAAACATTACAGTTTAAATGGCAACTATTCATCTAATGCTTGTTTTTATGAACAATACCTAACAAGTTAATTATGTACATAATTGTTACAAACATGTTTTGTAATTTATTTTAATTTAAAGGTTCATATTAACCATTTTTGTTCTGTCGCCCAATAAACAATAGGCGATAAGCCGTGCGCATTTTGTGTGCTCTTTCTAATATGCTATTTTGACGAATCCGTTTACAATTCATAATCTTACATTTCTTCCTTAAATCATATTGAGTGTTTGCTAGTTGAATAGCTGTTATTATGAAGAAATAGTGTGACCACATCAAAAACAGCGGTTTTCCTATGACCAAATTTATCTGGCAGGAGGCGCTGTCGGGACGGTTGAAACACTTGTTTCATCCGTCCCGACAGCGCCTCCTGCCAGTTAAACCCGTTTTACACTTAAACTAAAAAACTCTGATATTACACACTTAAGGATGTGTTGCAGTACTAATATACACTCACCGGCCACTTTATTAGGTACCCCATGCTAGTAATGGGTTGGACCCCCTTTTGCCTTCAGAATTGCCTCAATTCTTCGTGGCATAGATTCAACAAGGTGCTGGAAGCATTCCTCAGGGAGTTTGGTCCATATTGACATGATGGCATCACACAGTTGCCGCAGATTTGTCGGCTGCACATCCATGATGCGAATCTCCCGTTCCACCACATCCCAAAGATGCTCTATTGCAGGGGTTCTCAACCTTTTGCAAGCCGGGCCCCCCCAAAGCTGGTTCATTGCAGTTGGGGCCCCAGTGCCCCCCCCCCCCCCCCCCCCCCACCCCTCACCCCTCACCCCTCACCACCTTGCATAGATAGATAGATAGATAGATAGATAGATAGATAGATAGATAGATAGATAGATAGATAGCCAGCCATATGCTATTTTTTTTAGGCCCACATTATTATTATTAATATTATTATTATTATCATCAGTAGCAGTCGGTAGGCCTATTATCATTACTAGGCTATTGTTATAATTGTCAGTAGCACCATACTTCTAATGTGAGCTTGCAGGCATTATTTTTATTATTATTATGAGTAGTAGTAGGCCTATCATCATTTCTAGGCTATTGCTATATAATTATATGAGGTTACATGCTTTAGTGTTGTTGTTGTTATTATTATCATCATCATCAGTAGGCCTGTTATCATTACTAGACTATTGCTATAATTGGGAATTGGCACCAGACCTCTGATATTAATTTATGCTTTATTATTGTTATTATTACTAGGCCTAATAGTAGGCATCATCTGCATTTTTACAGAAGCTTGCAGGTAGGTGATGTTAATGTGAGACCTGAGCCTGCTTTGCCTTGCAAAGATCCTCAATTCTTGGCTCAATGTTTGATAAACATAGCCTCAAATAATTCTGAAATTAGCAATAACAACTAAATGATTGATAACACCTATAATGATCAATAAGCCATTGATGTCTGGATAAAAATTAACTGTGTAACAGGTAGGACATATACAGAAATTGAATAAAGTTATCAAAAAGTCTGCGCTGCATAAATTATAAATTATAGGCTAAGTTATATATAGACTAATCCTTATTAAAGCCACACAAGTTCAAGAGCAGTGAGTAATTTTCTCTGTTTTCTTTGTTCTTTGATTAACTTTACTGACAGAACGCTTTATTGGCAGCTGACCCTTTAAGAGCAGCCGCTGCTGAGAGACGCGGATCTCACACGAGTCACAACTCTTTATGTCCCTCATAACAGACTGCTCTTATGTTATTAAGATACTCGACAAACAACATTTTGGCATAATTGTTAGTTCAAGCGCGAAAGAGAACTGTATTCTGGCGCGCGGTCTGTGCATGCGCATTATACGGGCGCGCGTCTTTCTGTGAGTCACATTCAGGACATTCACAGGCAGCGCGAAAAATGTGTGCGTTTCAAATCGGTAAAATTAAATCTGTAAAATAGACGTAATGAGTGGCACATAACGTGAAGTAACATAGCATTTTATTTAGTTTGAAATTTAACTTGTCCAGTGGGACAACAAATTTTCTCTTCCACTTGTCCTACAAAAAATCCACTTGTCCCGGACAAGCCTGTCGAGCACTGCGTCCGTCATAAAAATAAATGCGGATGGTTCGATTTTTGGCATCCGTAGCAAATATTTTGAGGAGTTTTGACAATTGAGAGCCACCAAATGACGAATATGGAAAAACGAATACGACAGTTTCGGACTCAGTCAGGGTGCAGGACCTTAAACTTTTGAGGCTTGCGCAGCTTCTCGAGGAGAAATCAAACAAATGAGTGCCGTTTTCTAAAGTCTATGAGCGCAGCACACGCAAATAAACTGAATTGACATTCTGCAGTTAAATTTTGCAGTTAAATGAATACACTTCAGCAACAGACATCACACGATCTGACGATCGAGAGCTGACAATTGACCATCACTTAATTTACCATCACCTCACGATTGAAAATGTGACACTGATTTCATATGACAGCTCAACAAGCAAGTTAATAATATTAAGTCACTTACATTTTAGACGAAATAATGACTGTTTTTGTATATTTTAGCAGCGAAAATAGATCCGATGAATCCAAACAAAGATCACAGCGCATCTCACAGCAACAGCAACACTCAATCGTGTTTTGAATGATTCAGTGTTTTGAACGAATCGGTTGAGTCAAAGATTCAATGACCCATTCACAAACATCTGTCTCATTCTTGATGAATCGGCCGTTTGAACGAATCGTTTGAATGAACGACTCAATGACTCGCTTAATAAACCGCTTATCACCTGCATTTGCGCTCACTATGGCAAACCAATCAAATTTGTTCAAAACTTTTTTTTTAAATCAGTCAAAACACATTTTAATTTTTATTCAGGAGTAACGTATATACAAAACTTGAACTTTTATGACAGTAATTTAGTGATAAAAAAAAAATCCAAAAAAAAAAATGCAAAAAAAAAAAATCCCAGTTTTTCCCCCCCTCCCATCCTGTAGCCTACTCGCGCCCCCCCGGGAGAGTGTCGGCGCCCCCCCAGGGGGGCGCGCCCCACCGGTTGAGAACCACTGCTCTATTGGATTGAGATCTGGTGACTGTGGAGGCCATTTGAGTACAGCGAACTCATTGTCATGTTCAAGAAACTAGTCTGAGATGATTCCAGCTTTATGACATGGCGCATTATCCTGCTGAAAGTAGCCATCAGAAGTTGGGTACATTGTGGTCATAAAGGGATGGACATGGTCAGCAACAATACTCAGGTAGGCTGTGGCGTTGCAACGATGCTCAATTGGTACCAAGGGGCCCAAAGAGTGCCAAGAAAATATTCCCCACACCATGACACCACCACCACCAGCCTGAACCGTTGATACAAGGCAGGATGGATCCATGCTTTCATGTTGTAGACGCCAAATTCTGACCCTACCATCCGAATGTCGCAGCAGAAATCGAGACTCATCAGACCAGGCAACGTTTTTCCAATCTTCTATTGTCCAATTTCGATGAGCTTGTGCAAATTGTAGCCTCAGTTTCCTGTTCTTAGCTGAAAGGAGTGGCACCCGGTGTGGTCTTCTGCTGCTGTAGCCCATCTGCCTCAAAGTTCGACGTACTGTGCGTTCAGAGATGCTCTTCTGCCCACCTTGGTTGTAACGGGTGGTTATTTGAGTCACTGTTGCCCTTCTATCAGCTCGAACCAGTCTGGCCATTCTCCTCTGACCTCTGGCATCAACAAGGCATTTCCGCCCACAGAACTGCCGCTCACTGGATGTTTTTTCTTTTTCGGACCATTCTCTGTAAACCCTAGAGATGGTTGTGCGTGAAAATCCCAGTAGATTAGCAGTTTCTGAAATACTCAGACCAGCCCTTCTGGCACCAACAATCATGCCACGTTCAAAGTCACTCAAATCACCTTTCTTCCCCATACTGATGCTCGGTTTGAACTGCAGGAGATTGTCTTGACCATGTCTACATGCCTAAATGCACTGAGTTGCCGCCATGTGATTGGCTGCTTAGAAATTAAGTGTTAAGGAGCAGTTGGACAGGTGTACCTAATAAAGTGGCCGTGAGTGTACCTTCCATATTACAGCCCGTTCTCATCCCAAGGCGTAATATAATGACGCTTTTGCCAAAGCGTCTATATCGAACGCGCATGGTACCCTTTAGCGTCAATATGAGACGCCGAAATATATGGGTCAGAAGGCGCCTCCTAGCGGTCTAACCCTAACCCTACACCATACCTAAACCTACCCATCTCTCTGCGTGTTATATTGACGCTAAAGGGTTCCATGCGCGTTCGATATAGACGCTTTGTCAAAGTGTCAGAATATTACGCCTTGGGATGAGAATGCGTTGCATATTATTATTACAATGGCACATGAAAACCTAAATACAACTTGTCAGTTAAAAAAAAGTACCGCACGAAAGAATTCACTAACCGCACTCAAAAACGGCTTTCCGGCTCTAACTTTAAAACGGCTTGACGTAAAGAAGAAATGTTTTTGCGGGTCTGATAGGCATTGCGTGCTGAGTGTGTCGAGATGGATCTCCCCACCCTGCGGGCTCAACTGGCTGGTTTCGCCGATGACGACCCCTCGCTTCCCGCTCTTCCTCCCCTTTGCTTGAGCCACGCTAAAAGAATCGCCGCACACAAAGGATGCCAGAGCGGACGGACACGAGCGATTTCGTGCCTCACTAGCTTACGTTACAAGAGAGCTACCCCTCCCTCGCTCCCCCGTTTCGCACGTCATGCAGAGCCCTCTCGTGCTCTCTGCATGACCCAGATGGACACTGTGAGTGAGTTTTCAAAACTGCGTCACTCACATCGGCGAATTGAAGAAAGAAAGTGTTTGAGTCCCGCCGAGGCCGGACCATCCTCCATTTCTCACACATCTCCCAGTCCCCCCTTCAGTTCGGGCAGCTGGAAATGTCAATATTGCAGCAAAACGAGCCTGTTATAAAACATGCACACCTGCAAACAAACACCGTTTTTACAGGTGACACAAAACATCTTCTCTGCTCGCGCTAACTGTCAGTGGTGAAATCTTAAAGTCCCTGTAAAGTAAAAATTAAGTATGTGTTCTGAGTTTGTCACACCACAGAAACATGTGTTATTAGCCACCTAGCCAAATTTGAATGATAAAAAAAGCCGGCAAGTACATAAAATAAGCTATCAAAATCTTGAAAAAATAAGCAGTAGTCTCTGCTCTCAAACACTGGGGGCGTGTCCGCTGGCTGTGCTGAAACCACGCCCACTCATGGGAAAGCTGCTCTTGCCACACTCAACTGTCACTCAATTGTCACCGCTACACCCGGAACGGATGCTTTAGTAGAGTTACTGTAAACTACCTACTATAATTATAACATAAGCGCACAAGGCAACTTACACTCATTGGTGGTCACGCACTGCCGATGATGGCACCAGTTGTCGCCGCAACGGGAGGATGAAGGCCGAGGTGGGAGATAGTCGGTTCGGCCCATTCACCAGTAACAGCGTTCTGAATCCCAGTTGTCACTGACGAAAGTTTATAAAACTATCCCGTGTAAAATTATCACTAACAAGTCAAGTTACGGAGGCGGGTTTTGGCGGTGATCCGTCCAAAAAATCTGGAACACTGCAATGGTGAAAAACTGTTTAACGGTCTAACTCCACAATTCAGTACTTCACAGTTCACAGTCTTTGTAATATGTTTTAGCAATACATTTCTAACATTTATAATGTGTTTAGAATGTTTATTTTTTTTACACAAATATATCTTGATGTACAAACTGCTTGCGGTCTGTGAACCTCACTGCATTTTTTTTAAACAGGAAATGATCTGCAACCAATCAGATAATTCCCTTGTTTTAGCCAATCACAAGAACGCACCCCACATGGGGGATTGTTTACTTATAAGCCTTGTTTACTTATAACATGAACGCATTCACACAGCGCTATATGCATGTGGTGCGGGCGCGGGCGAGTTCAGTCAGTTGGTTGAGACCTCAACATGACTTCTGGCAACGACAGGGGAGCGGTAAGTATAACTTAACGCGTTTAACTAGTTATCTCCTTGTTATGAAATGTTGTTTAATTGTTAATGTTAACCGGTTTAATTGTGCAACTATCAACATAAGCTAGCGAGCTGAGCTAGCGACTTGGGGTGACAGACCCACAAGAATTTCAACTTTATGGAAAGATACTAGCCTGACCTATTAGCATGCAGACGCGCTAGCGTAGTTCGCTAGCTCAGCTCGCTAGCTTATGTTGATAGTTGCACTATTAAACCGGTTAACATTAACAATTAAACAGCATCTCATAACAAGGAGGTAATTTGATAAACACGTTAAGTTATACTTACCGCTCCCCTGTCGTTGCCAGAAGCCATGATGAGGTCTTAACCAATTTTTTTTTTTTTTTTTTTTTTTATTAAATCTCAACGATACAAACAGTAAGAAAAAACAAATAGAGTCATTAAAACAGAAAACAAAATATTAGACAGTATTAATATTAGAACAGTGCCAGGGGGAGTTTCAAATAAATACATTAAAGAAAGAGCATAACTGAATGGCCCGCGCCCGCGCCACATGCATATAGCGCTGTGTGAACACGTTCCTGTGATTGGCTTATAAGTAAAAAATCCCCCACGTGGCTTTTGGTTCTTGTGATTGGCTAAAACAAGGGAGGTATGTGATTGGTTGCAGATCATTCCCTGTTTAAAAAAAGGCATTTGTGTCGAGCCAAGTCAGGGGAGTCTACAAATGCAGTGAAGTTCACAGACCGCAAGCAGTTTGTAAATCAAGATATATTTGTTAGTGCATCAGAAATACATTTCTGAATCTTGTCCTGTGCATTTCTTAATCTTGTGTGCATTTTTAAATTTTGTTTGAATTTCTGAATTGTGTGTATTTATGAATTTTGTGTGCATTTATGAATTTTTTATGCATTTGTGAATCTTCTGTGCTTTTTATATTTTGTGCGTGCATTTGTGAATTTTGTGCGCATCTGTGTATCCTGTGTGTGTATTTATGAATCATGTGTGTGCGTGTATGAATCATGTGTTGCATATGTGAATGTAGAGTGTGCATTTATCTTTATTGAGACTCTTTTAGCTCCATACATCACCACTTTACCAATGGTTGGGTTCAGAACTTGGAGATTTACAAACTCAACGACCAGAAAAATCATCGTTCGCACAAAGGTAGGTTATCACCACGCACCAGACACACCTCTGTCACCATACTAAACTCAACAACAACACTGCAAGTTAAAACTCTGCATCGTATATATCTTTTTTTTTACTTAGGAAACATTTTGGTAAAGTGGTTTACTTTTATTAAATGTAATTTCCAGGCGAAACGCTGTTGTTGTTGTTGTTTCTGCACTGTTCTAGACTAGTTTCTGTACTAAAATCAGAATCAGGTTTATTTCCAGGTACATTTTCACAAACAAGGAATTTACCTTGGTATATTGGTGTTTCACCGTACACATAAACATAAATAAAGAACTAGTAAAGAGATAAGAAGTACATGTCTCAAAAAATATACTGGAGATTTGACTACCCTTGTGAAAAAGAAGTGTGCTTAATTGTATTGAAAGCGTACTTTTTGTGTGCTTAAACTCATAAAAGTATACTTTTTGAAAAGTGTACTTGCAGATAATATAATATAATTAAAATTAAAGACCACTTAAGTGTACTTAAAGGGAATACACTTTAATGACAATATTTATTAACTCACTTAAGTGCACTTTTTACAAATGCACTTTGTAATAATATCTAATTAAGTTTAACTTAAAGTAAGTACACTTTCATCACAATATTTATAAACGCACTTAAGTGCGCTTTTAAAAATGCACTTTGTAATAATATGTAATTAAGTTTAACTTAAAGTAAGTACACTTTCATGACAATATTTCTAAACACACTTAACTGTACTTTTTAAAAATGCACTTTGTAATAATGTCTAATTAAGTTTTACTTAAAGAAAGTACACTTTCATGATCATATTTCTAAACACACTTAAGTGCACTTTTTACAAATGCACTTTGTAATAATATCTAATTAAGCTTAACTTAAAGTAAGTACACTTTCATCGCAATATTTCTAAACACACTTAAGTGCATTTTTTAAAAGAAATCACTTTTTAATTGTGTCTACTTAAGTTTTACTTAAACATACATTTTAAATAATTATTATTATTAGTGTTTTAAAGTTATTAAAGTTATAAGTTATTAAATGAAATTAATTTTGATGTATTGACTAACATACTAAATAAAAATAATAATTTTAATGGAAAACATGGAAAACATGGAAAGTAATTCACTTTAATTTCAACTCAAGTGTGTTGTCCAAAAATAATTTGTTCATGTATTTTAAATGTGTTTAGTCTATAATGTATACTGTGTGCATTCATGCACTTGGAATGTGTTTTCCCAATAAATTTGCAATACAGTATAATCCAGGACATTTTATTGTTGACATTTTTGTCAGTTTTCTACATAATATTTGACAATAAAATGTCATTTATGAGAGGATCTTAGCATAACAGTAATGTGTTGTATTTTACAACTGTGAACAGAATACTTTCAATATCATTATGTTGTTCTAAGTCAATTAAACACATTTAATTGCAATCTACACTACACTGAACAAAAATATTGACTTTTAGTTAGGTGAAAGAGTAAAGTTTTGTGAACTTACAGAGTCTAACAACACAATGAGTTAGAACAACTTCAACTTAAACAGAAAAGCTGAAATAAAAATATACTCTATAACATGGTGTTTAATGCGCATGCGCCAGAAAAACTACGTCATAATGACGCACTACTTTGCTACAGTTTGAAAAATGCACTGTTAATGTTTCTGTAATGGCGGTGCACGAGGAAACTGAAGCTTCCCAAACAAGAAGAGAACAAAAGGAGCGCCACGTTTGGCTGTTTGCAGATGAGATGTAATACTGCAAATAATCAGTCAAGTAAGTATATCTTGATGCTTTCTTTATTGAATTTTTTTTCACGCAGTTGATATTGCGATTAAGAGTGCTTTTTAATCGCAGATAGTAACGTTAACGTTATTATACGCAATAGATTCGGGAGGTAAATTAATCATGTTTCCAATAATTTATCTATGATTGCATTCTAATAATGTCTTACATCGTAATGTGCTTGGGTGTGTGGGCGTGTTCGAGGAATTTGTCTACTGAAATGTGTTTTTTATATATATATATATATATATTCATTTATTTATTTATTTATTTTAAACCGACTTTTTAAATAATTTTAAACAAACTAAATGACTAAAGTTAAATTTGCATACTGAATGCTGATCCAATATTGTAACTCTCGAAGACATTTATATATTAATCAATCTTAAAGAGGCTATATGCGTTTTTCTGAAATTTAAACTCGCGACTGACACCTGTGGCCAAAAAACAGAACTGCTCTTCCTTTCTGCTCGCTCTCGCAGCGCGCTCGTACGTGCACACTTCACAAGTCATCTGCTCCAAGGAGGTCAACATTATGTTTACAGAGGTAAGAACAGTCAAATACATATATTCCATTGCACTGCTTGCGAGTGTAGGCTACTTGCTGACTAGCGGTGGTGGCAGAGTGATCTGAAACGTTTAACTTGAACGCGCTCGACGTCACATCCGCAGACAGCGTGGGAAAAATCCGACCCGACAGAAAATAGGAAAAATAGGATACAGGCTTATAGGTGCACCCACTGTGAGCGGACAAGGTGTCAGTATGCTCACCAGGAGATGTTTGAGTCATAAATGGTCAAATAAAAAGGCTATTGTTACATTTATTTTGGGGAAAAAGTTCCATATAGCCCCTTTAATATATCACCCACCTCTAGAATAATGCTTGTAATGTATTTAATTTCGTTTTGCATTTGAAGAGTGAGTTGTTCAGTTACTATTTGTTTTGGAATATGTAATATTTTTGTGCTTAACTGGATTAAACATTAATTTTGCAGGATCAGTTCACATTTGTTATTGGAGATACAGAGTAAGCGGTGTGGAATCACAGACCTGTATTGATGAGGTGATGTTACAAGATTTATTATGAATTTTTGCCCAGCCAGCACACCAAGCTAAAACACTGCTATCAAGTCACCGAGTATCCCTATAACTTTTAATGCTTTGTATCTTTTCCATTTGCAAGTTATACATTCCCACCTGTGCATTTACATATGCCCCTATAATCTTCATATATTTTACAGGTAACAAACCAAATAAAGAAGGCTGCCGCATTACTGTGTCAACCGTGGTAAATACAGGAACATCCTTCATGAAGATACGTGCGGCAAGCTTAAAATTCAAGATTACCTTTCTCATTTTGCATGGGTCTTGGGTTTGCATGGGTCATTAACCTATATTTGTGTAATTGATAAAGTTATGTTTAATTCCTTGTAAAGTAGCAAAAAAAATGTTCTCTATTATTAATTACTTTAAGCCCAGTGTCAGTGGAGATGGCGTGGTCAGTGCAATCCTGGTGTTTGTGGGAAATAGAGGAACCATGCCCATCTTTCTACTACGGTGTGACCCTGATGAGGTAATTCATCACATCACACATCATACATTTTTGTGTTCCCTCTTATTGCTAAAATTGCTAACATTTTGCAGATACTGCAAGGTGTATATAAACTTTAACGGGAAAATATCTATCACTTTCATTCATTTGAGCCAAATATAATAATGGACTGGATCTGTTTTATAAACAAATGTTTTCCTTCACTTTTTTTTTTTTCTCAAGGTATTTTTTTCGGACTTTCCTGCCTCTTTGGATCAAATCCATTCACATTTACTTTGGAGAGCACCGGGACATTGACATAAACAGCACTTTCCAACTACTTCAAAACATTTGGTGACAAATGATTTTGTTTTTCTTGTTTTTGTGCCTTTAGATTTCTTCAGTTTTGTTTTTGTTTTTGTTTTTTTGTTATTAGACAAACTTATATTCACTGTAATGCTGGAGTAAGCATTTTGTCCTGTTTAATGTTGGTGCTATGAAAAGGTTTAAGAGTTAAAATTAACCATGTTCGGTAACACTTTAATTATATCTCATTTGTTAATATTAGTTTATGTACAGAGTGCCGAAGTTACGACGTCACTCTGTAGGCCAAAACGCGGAAGTGAGTTAGCATTTTAGCACTACCGGTTCCCTCGCTCTAAAGTCTATGGGATTTTTGAATGGGTTTTTGCTAAATCGCCTGAAATAAGGTCTGTGGTGACCAAAGCCTCTAAATATTTTCACGTTTTGGTCTATGACATAGAACACACAGTTACAACCTGCTTGTGGTTTTTTAAACTTTATTGTGTCTGCTTGTGTTTTTTAAAAACTTTATATAGGCTTCAAAATGTATAAATTTTGGATTAACTTGTAAAGATTATCTTGATAGACAAAACGTGTAAGGGTCACAACTCTTTGTTAAACACAGATCTTATTTTTTGCGATTTTCCAAAAGTCTATGGGGAAAATGCATAGCTTTTTGATTGAGGGAACCCATGCGCCGCTAGCTTCCGAGTTGTCCTACAAAGTGACGTCATCACTTTGGCACTCTATTAGCCAACATGATCTAAAAATGAGCATATTTTTACAGTATTTATGAATCTTTGTTAATATTAGTTAATTAAAATATAGTTTGTTAAAGTTAGTTAATACAATTTATAGTCATTGTTCATGCGAGTTCACAGTGCATTATAATTTTAACACACAACTTTTGAATATAATAATGCATTATTAAATGTTGAAATTAACATTAACTAAGACTAATAAATGCTTAAAGTATTATTCATTCTTAGTTCATGTTAACTGAAGGAGTTAACTAATAATACCTTTTTGTAAAGCATTACCCGTTTGAATCTTAGTGTTCACATTTTGCAGTATAACGTCACATCACATTTTGTTTGTATTAATTCATGGGTTGTGTGTTTGATATACTGTGTGTTTGCTTCTAAAATGATGTTTGTACTGGTAATCCCTAGGTTATGGGGACCAAATTACCCCAAAAGTATAGTAATTCCAGTAAATTACATGGAAACAATCTTATAAATCATACAGAATTATGTTTTCTGAAAATGTAAAAACACACAAATGTTTTCTGTGATTTTAGGTTTAGGTACCTTTGTATGAGGGAGAAAATGATTGTGCATATAAGCATCATTGCCCTCCAGACTCTTTCTAAATGAGAGTTAAAGGGATAGTTCACTTTAAAATGAAAATTCTGTCATCATATACTCACCCTCAACTTACACTTAAGTGATCTTATGAATCACTGACAACTCTTAAATAACTGGTTTGTAAATAATGCTATACTTCATTTAGAAATTATTAATTGATCATTTAAAAAAGTATGAACATATAATTATTAAACACATTATAGATATGCTTATAAATCAAGAAAAAGCATTTATAGCTGTATTTAGAAACTTCTTATTAATGTCTATTAATGCTTTATAAATGATGAATTAACTGTTAACTCATGCTTAACTAATGAATAATAGTGTGCAGTTATTATAAAGTGTTACCATTCTTTCTTCTGCTGAACACAAAGGAAGATATTTTGAAGAATGTCAGTAACCAAACAGTTAACTGGTCCCATTGACTTCCATAGTAGGAAACAAAATACCATGGAAGTCAATGGGACCAGTTAACTATCTGGTTACTGACATTTTTCCAAATATCTTCGTTGTGTTCAGTAGAAGAAAAATTCATACAGGTTTGAAACAACTTGAGGGTGAGTATATAATGACAGAATTTTCATTTTAAAGTGAACTATCCCTTTAAAGTGTTGTAACTGTTTATGTATAGTGTTTCTTGGGTTTTTTCTTGTGCATAAACAGAAAGGTTTTTATGTATTTATTTTAGAGATTGTTTTGTCAGTAGGTGTAGATGGTTTTAAATTGAATTTGTGTTGATTGTAGCTAGGTTATTAAGATTTTTTTTTGTCCTAATTTGAAATAATTTGCAACTTTATTATTATTTTTTTTAATTACAAATGTATTTAATTATATAATAGTGTACATGTATATTACATTAAAGTATATTTTAGTTCACATTAATTGCTTGTCAGTATATTTGGAAGTACACTTTTACCATTATTTCAAAGTTCATGTACAAATGTATTAAAATCCCACTTAATTTGTTCCAAAAAATCACTCTTAATATCAACTAATAGCATTTAATTTGAGCTTAATCTGTGATAAATTTGAAATCAATTACATATAATATGCAATAAGTTTGTCGAAAACATTACACTTAATTCACATTTAAGTGTATTGTTAACTGACATTAAAGTACATTTTAGTTTACATTAATTGCTTGTCAGTGCATTGAGCAGTGCACTTTAAATACATTTTAAATAGACTAGAAGCAATTATGAAAGTAAATATAAAGTTGTATTAAAGTCCCACTTAAGTGGTACCAAAAAATCACTCTTAATGACAACTTATTGCATTTTATTTGAACTTAATATGTGATATATTTGAAATTAATTATACTTAATGTGCATTCAGTGCGGCCAAAACATTGCATTTAATTCACACTTAGGTGTATACCTTTAAAGTATATTATTTGTGTAATAAGTACACTTTATAAAAGTACACTAAAGTGCACTTTTTTTTCACAAGGGTATGAATTTACAACTATTTTCACTGGTGTGTAAATGTGAAGTGAAGGCTATTTGAATATATATACAATATATACACTCACCTAAAGGATTATTAGGAACACCATACTAATACTGTGTTTGACCCTTCAGAACTGCCTTAATTCTACGTGGCATTGATTCAACAAGGTGCTGAAAGCATTCTTTAGAAATGTTGGCCCATATTGATAGGATAGCATCTTGCAGTTAATGGAGATTTGTGGGATGCACATTCAGGGCACAAAGCTCCCGTTCCACCACATCCCAAAGATGCTCTATTGGGTTGAGATCTGGTGACTGTGGGGGCCATTTTAGTACAGTGAACTCATTGTCATGTTCAAGAAACCAGTTTGAAATGATTCGAGCTTTGTGACATGGTGCATTATCCTGCTGGAAGTAGCCATCAGAGGATGGGTACATGGTGGCCATAAAGGGATGGACATGGTCAGAAACAATGCTAAGGAAGGCCGTGGCATTTAAACGATGCCCAATTGGCACTAAGGGGCCTAAAGTGTGCCAAGAAAACATCCCCCACACCATTACACCACCACCACCAGCCTGCACAGTGGTAACAAGGCATGATGGATCCATGTTCTCATTCTGTTTACGCCAAATTCTGACTCTACCTTCTGAATGTCTCAACAGAAATTGAGACTCATCAGACCAGGCAACATTTTTCCAGTCTTCAACTATCCAATTTTGGTGAGCTCTTGCAAATTGTAGCCTCTTTTTCCTATTTGTAGTGGAGATTAGTGGTACCCGGTGGGGTCTTCTGCTGTTGTAGCCCATCCGCCTCAAGGTTGTGCGTGTTGTGGCTTCACAAATGCTTTGCTGCATACCTCGGTTGTAACAAGTGATTATTTTATTCAAAGTTGCTCTTCTATCAGCTTGAATCAGTCGGCCCATTCTCCTCTGACCTCTAGCATCAACAAGGCATTTTCCCCCACAGGACTGCCGCATACTGGATGTTTTTCCCTTTTCCCACCATTCTTTGTAAACCCTAGAAACGGTTGTGCGTAAAAATCCCAGTAACTGAGCAGATTGTTAAATACTCAGACCGGCCCGTCTGCCACCAACAACCATGCCACGCTCAAAATTGCTTAAATCACCTTTCTTTCCCATTCTGACATTCAGTTTGGAGTTCAGGAGATTGTCTTGACCAGGACCAAACCCCTAAATGCATTGAAGCAACTGCCATGTGATTGGTAGATTAGATAATTGCATTAATGAGAAATTGAACAGGTGTTCCTAATAATCCTTTAGGTGAGTGTAATTCATTTTATGCTTATCAGTGTTATTTATGTCTTAGCATTGCACTCTCAAAACCTCAATGAACCTCCACTCAAGCCATGGGTGATCCTCATTATCAATGGGCAAGTGAAGTGTGCACACTGCACATGCATGGTTGGCATAGCAAAGTCTGCTTGTTGGGGCCCTCCTGTTTAAAATTGAAGTAGCAGTGCGGATACGGGGTACCAAGACAGTCACTGATGTTCCAGCCTACTGGATGATGCCGAGTAGTGTGGACATGGTCCAAGCAGAGGTGGGCTACAAGATTGACTTCTCCTCTGGCGCAGGCAAGAAGAGGGCGCTCGACAAGTGCATCAGTGGAGAGAGGACAATGTCAGGGATACTCGTGTTGGCTGCACAAGTCCGTGTGGACACACAAAGACACTTTTGAACTTGTCACCCCTACTTGAAATTGTGCATACTCACAGCAAGGCAATTTGCCTTTCTGGAATGGAGGGCTACTACCAAAATTATGCAGACCCTGTTAAGCCATGTGTAGTCCCAAAGTCCTGACAGCACCTTCATGACCTGGGGAAGGATGGATGTGAACTGCCTGTCCTGCAGAAGCATTGTGAGGGCCTCACACACATGGTAGCGGTAACAGAGGCACAGGTGGTTGCGGTGGAAGATCAGACAAGACAGCAGCATCTATCCCCTGCCTGGTACACATCAAGAGCAGGAAGAATAACAGCTTCCAACATCCATGCCATTGTGTCCACCAGTGTTGCCAGACCAGCTTTGTCAACTGTGAGGAGGGTGTGCTGCCCCAAATCAGCCAAAATCAAGCCAAAATCAGCATCCACAGCTGCCATCAGATGGGGGAGACACCACAAGGAAGAAGCAATGAACTATGTCACACGGACTACTTCCCAGCATGATAACCTGAAAGTGGAGCAATGTGGGTTTATCAGATTGGGGCATCACCTGATGGGCTCATTCACTGCACATGTTGTGGGAAAGGCTGTCTTGAAATCAAATGCACATATAAGCACCAAAACAATTTCACCCTGCAGGCCTGTACAGATGACAGCAACTTGTCTTCAGCTAACTGATGGGAAGTTAAACTTGAAGAAGACACACAAGTACTACAGCCAGGCACAACCTCAGATCTTTGTCACCGGGTCAGGGTTTTGTGACTTTGTTGTGTAGACGCAGCGAGACTGTGCTGTGGTTCAGATCTTACCAGATGTGGAGTTCTGGACAACACTTCTGACAAAGGCACAGGAGTTTTTTCTTAAGGTTTCTCTGCTTGATCTTGTGGCTTGCCACTACACCTGAGCAGCCTCCACAACTCTGCATCCTTTAACCATGTTACAGCAAGCTTGCACAAAAAGGCCAAGAACACAGACACAGCAGAAGACAAACCAATTGTGGTGCGTTTGCAGAGGCCCTGAAGACCAGGATGACATGGTGGCTTGTGACAAAGAAAACTCTGCAATAAAGTGGTTCCACCTCAGCTGTGTCAGACTCAGTCAGGCCCCTTCAGCTAGTGAGCTGTGGCTCTGTGCCTCATGCACACATAACTGAAACAGTGGAGCACAAGCAGGTTTTGGTATTTATATCTCCAGTATTGAATACTGAACAGACACTTTGTTCAATAGATTGTGAATAGTTTGTACATAGTCCCTTTTTTATGTGAATAGTTTGTACATAGTCCCTTTTTATTATGACATGTTGTCAGTTCTTGAAGTTGGCTTTTTACCTTTTGAATTTGCACTACATTGTTACACTGCAGGTCCTGTTATAAGTGCCTATACGTTATTTTACCTGTTATATTTGCACTACATTGTTACACTGCAGGTCCTGTTATAAGTGCCTATTGTCACCAGTAGGCTTCTTTGGACTTTCATCCTACTTTCATCTCCGTCATCCTAAAAAGAAGAAATGGATAATATTGACTTCATCGTCCTAGCTCAGAAGAGCCAGGATTTTTTGTCTTTCACCACAAATTCTTTCACCTTGCAGCCACTAGCCCCCTCAACGACGAAACCCTGAAGACCTTGTTCTTGATCGGGGCGAACTTCCTCCTCCCAGGCACCTCTAACCTGAACTGGAAAGAGGCCATCATCAGGTGTCTGGAGAGCGTCGCACCCCAATCCAGAACACAGCCAGACCCAGAACCCGGATTACCATCCTCGACCGCAGAGAACTCGTGCGTGCCCCCCGCAGACGGAGAGCAAACACGGGGAGGTGACGCCGAGGGGAAGGAGGAGCCTGCTGTAGCTGAAGTGGTGGAGGGACGGAGTGGAGGACGGAGGGACGGAGAGTGGTGGATTGAACGTTATCACCAGTAGGCTTCTTTGGACTTTCAGTATGTTTTGATTTTCATCACCTGTGTTTCCCTGTCTGTTTCCCGCCACCAATCTGTAACCATGGACACTGATCACCTTCAACAACTTTATTAAAGAAAGTGTTAATCCTAGTTTCATCTCCGTCATCCTTCCTACGAGCCATGACACCTATAAGTTATTTTACCTGTTGTATTTGCTCTACATTGTTACACTGGAGGTCCTGTTATAAGTGCCTTTTTTATTATGACATGTTGTCAGTGATTGAAGTTGACTTTTTACCTGTTGAATTTGCACTGCAGGTCCTGTTATAAGTGCCTATAAGTTATTTTACCGGTTATATTTGCACTACATTGTTACTGTGAAACACATATTTACTTTAGCATTGCACTAAGTTCATGTTCCACATGGACCCTGAGGTGAGCTATCTGCCTTGTCTCCTCCACATCTTTTTAATCCAACTGGCAGCGTCCTTTTTTCACTTCTGCACACATAAATCCGACGCTGTCCCTGATGTCAAATCCCCGATCTGCCAACACCAAGTCCCCGGGTAATAATTTATTTAGAAGGACAGCACGCCAAATACGCATTAAACGTTCTCCCTCTAATTATATGTAAGTGTGAACTAGTGAAAAGCCCAGAGGGATGTAAATATAATAAAACACAGAAAGTGTTTGTACAGTGGCCAAATCTGCAAGATAACAGAGTTGGGTTAACAGGTTGGTGGTATTGCCTTTGCGCTCAATGTTGATCGGCAAGTCCTGCAGACTTGTGATTAAAGAGTAATTTTCGCGGAATCCAAAAAACTTCCTCACTTGCGAGCTAGTCCACATATTTATGCCAAAGTCCGCATATTTATGCGGGGTCCGCATTTTTTTCAAATACGCCGCACTTTTGTGGCATAAATTGCAGATTTTCCGCTCAAAATATGCGGGCGTGCATGATTTCATAATACCCGCATTTTCGTTGCAAAAAAGTCACATATATCTTAGCAGAAAGTTGAAAAATGTTGTTTACTTCACACAAGAGCAGCCATTCACCCCTGTTGCCATGGGAACGTTATGAAGTGACGTAATTCCACGACGTGAACACCATCGAAAAGCTGCAAAACCCGCGATGAATCCATGATGAAGCCCGCAAATCAGTCTCATTTGCCAACAAAAATAAGCGCAAAAGATCACGCAAAGCAGTTTCCCGGTGTGTTACATGATGTAAATTTACGTTACAGTTAGAGATTGCACTTTGTGCATTGGAAACAAAACAGGAACTGTAAAACAGGAAGCACACTTTTTTTTCTTTTTTTTTACAGAAGTTTTAGTAAATTCCTTTTGTAAAGCTACAGAACTTGCTTGACTCATCAATGTTTTGTAAGTTTGAGCCATGTGTTTATTGAATAAAACAAGATATTCATAAACATAAAGAAATTAAAACATAAATATTCCCAGCACTTTCAGTGATGTAGTATGCTTACTTATCATAGGAAGTAATAAGAAATTACTCTTTACATTAAGGTAGTAGCGAACAGGGTGTTGGCGCAATCACTTTTTTTTCTCTTTTTCATCAAACCATCAAAGTTTTTGCAAGTTCCCGCAATTTTTGCAAGTTCCTGCAATTTTTGCAAGTTTCCGCAATTTTTGCAAGTTCCCGCAATTTCCTTGCATAAAATTGCATAAATATACCGCATATTAAATCTAATTTTTTAAGAAAACATGCTGCATAATCAAGGATTTTTGCCCACAACAATCACAAAAAACTCTGCATTTTCCTGGAAGGACTTACACTGGCGAGCTAAGCGGCAGTAGCTGCTGTGCGCTGTGTCTGCTTGTGTTTTATGACAGATGGCAATCAGTGTTATCCCATAATTGACTCACCCTCAAGCCATCCTAGGTGTATTTGACTTTCTGCTTTCAACCAAACACAATCTGAGATATATTAAAAAATATCCTGGCTCTTCCAAACTTTTAATGGGAGTGAATGGTACGCTAGATTTTTAAGCAAAAAAAAAAAAAGCGCATCCATCCATCATAAAAGTAATACATACAGCTCCAGGTGGTTTATAGATTTTTATCCATACATCCATATTTATAAACTATAATCACTGGCTTCCGGTACTGGCCATATGCGAGTCAAGTTCCAGCGGAAGAGTGAACTCTGACCCGACGCATGACATAAACGTGGAAGCACAGAAGATAGAGCAAAACAAAAGTCTAAAACGAGAATTTTTAAAGATAAATGTTGGAGGATTTTGATGTAAGAGAAGAGGAGCTTGAGTTTGTTGCCCTGCCCTATTTGTTCAAACCGTGAGAGGCGTCTACTCTCAGCTAAGCTTACGCTACTATTATACTTGCACAGAAACTAATACTCATTTAATGAGATACATTTAATAATGAGTACCACTGTGCATGGAAAATATGTGGAAACATCCAATCAAAAACATAATTTAAATGTCTACATTTTCCACTTGATCTGCATCAGCAGACCCTGTGTCTCTCTTTAAGGGATCTGGTTTCTCTGGGTTCAGTGAGAAAGTCACACATGACTCTGGCTGGGGCCCTTCAGCTGACAGGTATCAGATTCAACTGATCTTTCTTCGGCAGGAATATCAGAGGATCAAGGAGAGAGGGTGTTCGATGGGAGCAAGACGAGAGAGAGAGAGAGAGAGAGAGAGAGAGAGAGAGAGAGAGAGAGAAAGCACAGGCGTGAGGAATGTCAAACTACCACCAGGGGTGTGTGGTGGGTGGTAATAAGGGATCTTAAATTGAGTGAAGACATCAGACATTTTTCCATTGCGTCGCTTACTCATTTGGTGTCAGACTCTAACCCCCAGCCTCACAAATCTCTGCTTAAATAAAAAAACACCTCAAGATATAAGTGGTATAGTCCACAAATTAGGAGCACCTGTTGCCTGGGGAGGATTCTTTTCATGTGACATGGGAATGAGTTGGTGGGGAGGGGCTTATAGGCAGAGTTTGTGACCCCTTAGGCATGTGTTCTAAAATAGTAAGGGATCTATGAGCTAAGAAAAGCGGAACAATAGAGACTAGGTCAGCCCAGTTAACCATTCTTGGGCAATATTTATGGGCTTTAAACCATCAAGGTGGGCATCTGGAGGAAACTGAACTAAAGAAGTGAATCTTTGATTAATGCTTTATTAATTAAATTAATACTTGATTAATTCTAAATTAATACTTGAATTACCCATAAAGCAAGGATACATGGAATGTCCTACAGTTTATGCATGATTAAACTTTACAGTAATTAGTCTCAGTTTTGCACAAAATGTAGTGATCCCAATCTCTATCTCTCAAACTTCATGTGGGACATGCTAATGTTACCTACGCCTTGCTCTTTTTTTCAATGACACATAAGGTCAAGACAATTTGTACAGTGACAAACCAACGCTGTAGGACTGAAGCTAATGGAAACAGCCTAGTCAGTGTAGCTACTCTTCACATAGATCTAATCCCCTCCCCTCTGGCCCAAACTTCTAAAAACATGCGGGTGGAGAGTGTTTGAGCATGTATTCTGTGCCCTCTTCTTCAAACCTCACAGAGGAAATTATAGACACTGGAGAAACACACAAGCCTTGATCCAAATTTTTTACATTTTTTTTGTATAGTTCTTGACTGTGTGTGTTTGTGTGTGTGCGTGTTTTAGAGGACAAATTAAATTTACAGATCAGTGCTTTGGAATAATACTGCTTGGAAAGGACTGTGAGAAAGGACCAAAACTTTGGGTCTCGCGCACTCAGAGTCATGCCGGCTGGGTTTCAACAGTTGGGAGGGGAGGTAATGACAATTACGATTATGCATGTAAGATAATGTTAGCTACCATACAGTGTGATGATGATGATGATGATAATTGAATTTGGATCTTTAAAATATAAACATTTTAAAACTATTTTATATATTTTTTTTTTTTATTTAAATACCTAAAATAATACATTATGAGAACGTGCATATGTAGTGATTTAATATTACACTCACACTCAGACGTGAAGCCTTCCGTTGGTTTTGGTAAGATTGTCACTGGATATTGCGATCCAGTGAGAGTGTGAGATAGCAATAAAGTCAACATTGCAGTTAGATGTAGTATGTAAATGGTCACATGTTTCAAGGTCAAATCTTAGTTTTTAAATGATAAAGCATTTCTGTCTCACAATGGAGTGTACCTTAAATGATAAAGTATAACTAACACTTTTAATTACTTCTGTATCTTAGCGCTTGATGGTGCCATGCTTTGTGATAGGCTGACAGTAATCACAACACACCACTATTGCCAACCTATAATGGCGGGATATCTGAGGAACTCATTTTAATGTTTTGTTAAAGAAGTATTCTCCTAAACTGAAAAAAATGCTTCGGTCCAAGTGTTCAGACATTCTGTTCCTCTTGAAATTTGATGTTTCCGTGTATCATTACAAAACAACACAGATTGGTCATTCCAGGGAGCAAACACACAAAACAAGTTTATGCAAAAATGTTAATATTATATCATATAGTTTCATTTAAACATTTTTGACATAATTGTGTCATATACCATGAACATGAATATTTGAGCAACAAATGTTTTTAATTTAATTCATATTGAATATATAATTTATTTACATTTGTATATGGTATGACAAGTTATCAGAATGCAACTAAATTAAAGTAATTAAAGTTCCCATTCAGTAAGTCACGTTCAACATTACGTCGGCCTGACGTCATGGGGTCTCGCCTGGGAGCCAATCACCTCCAAGTGGTAACAAAAGAAGCCAATAAGATTTGCATGCCAAGTCAGACCTACTTAGACATACGGGTATAAATAGGACAGGCATTACTCACCTCATTCATATATTGCTTCTGAGCTGAGCAGTTGTGAAACAACGATCGCTCATTCCATTCACCTGAAAGCTCACGTTCCTGGGAGAATGGAAACTCCAGGCAGTCCAGCTGATTTGGAGCCAATTCGGGGATGTACAGGTAGACCTGTTTGCCTCCCAGGAGTCCACCCACTGCCAGTTGTTCTATTCCCTGAATGACGGGAACCTTAGACATGGTAGCAATGGCACACAGCTGGCCCCGGGGCCTACTCAAATATGTGTTGACCCCAGTGAGCCTTCTCGGACAGACACTGTGCATGGTCAGGGTGGACGAGGAGCAGGTCTTGTTAGTTGCGCCGTACTGGCCCAACCAGACCTAGTTCCTAGAATTAATGCTCCTCGCGACAGCCCCTCCCTCCACGTGTGGTCTGTGGACGAGACATGGAGGACTTATGTGGCCTACCACCAGCGCTAGTTGACACTATCACTTCAGCTAAAACCATCTCTATGAGGCGTGCTTATGCTTTAAAGTTGAGTTTGTTCGGCTCTGTGCTTTCCTTCCTTCAAGATGGTTTGGAGTGGAGGCTTTCCCCCTCCACCTTGAAGGTGTTGCCATTGCATCATAATAATTAATAATAATAATAATTCATTACATTTATATAGCGCTTTTCTCTGCACTCAAAACGCTTTACATAGAAGGAGGGAATCTCCTCAACCACCACCAATGTGCAGCATCCAACTGGATGATGCGACGGTAGCCATACTGCACCAGAACGCTCACCACACACCAGCTTACTGGAGGAGAGGAGACAGTGATGAAGCCAATTAGTATATATATATATACACTCACCGGCCACTTTATTAGGTACACCTGTCCAACTGCTCGTTAACACTTAATTTCTAAGCAGCCAATCACATGGCGGCAACTCAGTGCATTTAGGCATGTAGACATGGTCAAGACAATCTCCTGCAGTTCAAACCGAGCATCAGTATGGGGAAGAAAGGTGATTTGAGTGACTTTGAACGTGGCATGGTTGTTGGTGCCAGAAGGGCTGGTCTGAGTATTTCAGAAACTGCTAATCTACTGGGATTTTCACGCACAACCATCTCTAGGGTTTACAGAGAATGGTCCGAAAAAGAAAAAACATCCAGTGAGCGGCAGTTCTGTGGGCGGAAATGCCTCGTTGATGCCAGAGGTCAGAGGAGAATGGCCAGACTGGTTCGAGCTGATAGAAGGGCAACAGTGACTCAAATAACCACCCGTTACAACCAAGGTGGGCAGAAGAGCATCTCTGAACGCACAGTACGTCGAACTTTGAGGCAGATGGGCTACAGCAGCAGAAGACCACACCGGGTGCCACTCCTTTCAGCTAAGAACAGGAAACTGAGGCTACAATTTGCACAAGCTCATCGAAATTGGACAATAGAAGATTGGAAAAACGTTGCCTGGTCTGATGAGTCTCGATTTCTGCTGCGACATTCGGATGGTAGGGTCAGAATTTGGCGTCTACAACATGAAAGCATGGATCCATCCTGCCTTGTATCAACGGTTCAGGCTGGTGGTTGTGGTGTCATGGTGTGGGGAATATTTTCTTGGCACTCTTTGGGCCCCTTGGTACCAATTGAGCATCGTTGCAACGCCACAGCCTACCTGAGTATTGTTGCTGACCATGTCCATCCCTTTATGACCACAATGTACCCAACTTCTGATGGCTACTTTCAGCAGGATAATGCGCTATGTCATAAAGCTGGAATCATCTCAGACTGGTTTCTTGAACATGACAATGAGTTTGCTGTACTCAAATGGCCTCCACAGTCACCAGATCTCAATCCAATAGAGCATCTTTGGGATGTGGTGGAACGGGAGATTCGCATCATGGATGTGCAGCCGACAAATCTGCGGCAACTGTGTGATGCCATCATGTCAATATGGACCAAACTCCCTGAGGAATGCTTCCAGCACCTTGTTGAATCTATGCCACGAAGAATTGAGGCAGTTCTGAAGGCAAAAGGGGGTCCAACCCGTTACTAGCATGGGGTACCTAATAAAGTGGCCGGTGAGTGTATATATATATATATATATATATGGGGATGATTAGGAGGCCATGATGGACCGAGGCCACTGGGGCAAATTTGGCCAGGATGCCGGGGTTACACCCCTACTCTTTTGAAAGACATCCTGGGATTTTTTGTGACCACAGAGAGTAAGGACCTCGGTTTAATGTCTCATCCGAAGGACGGTGCTCTTTGACAGTATAGAGTCCCCGTCAGTATACTGGGGCGTTAGGACCCACACAGACCACAGGGAGAGCACCCCCTGGTGGCCTCACTAACACCTCTTCCAGGAGCAACCTGGTTTTCTCAGGAGGTCTCCCATCCAGGTACTAACCATGCTCAGCCCTGCTTAGCTTCAGTGGGCAACCAGTCTTGGGCTACAGGGTGATATGGCTGCTGGCTATCATGAGCTCCTACTTGCTCTTCAGGTGAGTTCCCCACTCGGCAAACCCTGAATCGAGTTCCTACAGCATCTTTCGGCAGTCAGACGCGGCAGAGGTGTCTTGACTTGATTACCTATTCGTTAATCCCATATGTGGAATGTCCATGATACGGTTTTCCCCTCTGCTCTGCCCTGTCCCTAGATAGGTAGGACCTACTTCAGAGATCTTCCATATGAAGTACTGCCCCACAAGTCAGTCCATATAACCTTCACACATTACCTTCCTTCAGCTGGGGGAGCGTGCCCAGTCCCAAAGAAGGGGAATGCTACGGGGACCATACCCTCGTCCCGTTGCATTCCCCTTCTTTGGGACTGGGCACGCTTCCCCAGCGTTATGGTCATGGCTGAGAATAGTTGGGAATTTAGTTCCGAAACACTCTTCCCTGGGGTAGGAACAGCAGTTTTGATTCTCCCCAGAGTAAGACACAGGGTCTTACCCTTCGGTATGGAGGACTTTCCTTGGGCTTACTTGGGGGGCTGGGTAGGTTATAACATTTTGTGCCAATTAGGCATGTGGCAGCTTGCCAGCATCTGCATCTCCAACACTTGTAACACAGTTCAGTGCCTATGGCGCTTTCCATAGGGACCCCATGACATCAGTCCGACGTAACATCGAACACGACTGACTGAATGGGATTGTCTAGGTTACTGATGTAACCCCCGTACAGAGACGTTACATCCCCCTGCAACAGCCCTGAACCACCTGTGTCTCGAGTCCTCAGCAAAACATGAATGAAGTGAGTAATCCCGGTCCTATTTATACCCGGATGTCTTTGTAGGTGTGACTCGGAATACAAATCTCACTGACCAATGTTCATTGGCTTGCTTTGTCATCACTTGTTACTCCTTCAGGGAACTGGGGTTACAAAAGTAACCTAGACGTTAATTTTTATTTTTATTAATTTAGCCAAAACGGCAGACAAATCATAAATGCAATCAATAGTAATATGATTTGATTGCTTATCACTTTTGACCAATAGCTGGTGCTGTTACCAAATTCATGTTGTGTGGTCAGTGAGAGCCCAACAAACACAGAACGTTGGCATAACGTAACCAACCTTCTAACAATGTTTTAACAACGTGGCCAAAAGGTTGCTATAACTATGTTGTGTGGTGAAGGTTGTTACAGCGTTGTGACAATGTTGACATTGAACCACCGTTCAGGGCCGTTGCTTAAGGTTGTGCCTAGGGTGTCTGGACAACCACTGGACAACATATGTACTCGTCACCGCCCTGAAGCGCGAAAATCAGCCTTTTAAATTTCAACCAACCACTGGGCTCATTGTGTTGTCTCATTCATCATCAAGCAAGGATACGTGAGAATTGCGTTTATTTTACCTCAGCTAAATAAGATACGGACTTATACAAACACAACCTACAACTTCCTTGTCTAATGTGATATTTATTTGAACATCTTCTGGTCAGGTATGAAATATTTAACTTTATGCCAAAAGTTAAAAGCCACAAGCCAAAATGACTTTAATGATGAGTAATTGATTTCAGCACTCCTTGAACAGGCAGCGACTTAAGCATTGTATGTTAATGTTTTTTCCTTTTTGGAAACTGTTTGTAAAAATGTTTGTGACCGCTCGCACACCTGTTTATTTTTCATTTGATCTGTCGTCTCATTCGTTTGCTAAATTTGATCATGTCTGATCATGCTAGTTAACGTTAGTCACTCATATAATATGTTTTTTTTCTCACAAATGTATGACTTTTGTCTTGGAAGTGCAATTTGACTATATGCTTAATAAAGTTGAATTAGCTAACCTTTGTCGTTTTTACTCTTCAAAGTGTACACTTGCAGGTGTTGATTATTCATTTATTGTTACTAATGATAAACAATATTTAAAAAGTATATAATTATCTAACATATGACTAATTAAAAATTAACCACAAAACATAACATGGTAAATGAGGGATATCTATATCTAGCATATTAAAAAATGTAATTGTCAGAACGTCGTCTCTCAGTTGCTGAATGTCACGCAACAACATTGCCCTGTCGCATCTTACAATTCTACGTTGTTACAATGTTGCGAGCACGTAGACAGCAACGTTGCCCTAGCAGAAATGCAACGTGCCACAGACGTTGCCACAACGTAAATGTGTTTACTGGGAGGTGACAATGACATAAAACGTTTGGAGTCAATATTACTAATATTCCTAATATTCCCAATTAAGGCTCCTAATTTTGTTTTGGAGGTCTTCTACAACAGGTTTACATGCATCAAAGGTAAAAAAACAGTTAAATTTTTTCATAATATACATTCCATATCGCCACATTTTTCCATGATTCTAAACCGACTTCATGGATGAATCAGTCTCTCTAAATCCCTCCTTTCCGAAACCGTGCTCTACTCTGATTCGCCTGACGTAAAGACAGTAACGATGACGTTGATTTTACCATATAAATCTGAGCGCGAGTCCAATGATGTCCAATGATGACAAAGAACTACTTTTTTTTACCCGAACCTCCAACGCAAGGGCAACTTGAGCAAGACGTTTCTCAGTTATACGCTACTCAGTTTGGGTTACATTATGAGATGTTGCAGCTGTCATTCCTCACCATCAGCATTAACAAGTGTATATCCATCAACATACAACATAGATGGGCATTATGCAAATGTATCTTCTAGTGACGTAGAACCGTAAAGCAGTAGGATTCGAATAAAAAACGACTTGTATAGGCAGTTCAGAGTTGATTCTTTCTTTTGGGCACTTGAAGGTTTGCAGAGTTACAGCCACAGACTCAGCTTAGCATCAAGTCATTAAATTAATTGATGCATCATTTGAGAATGGTTTGGTCAACCAAAAAACTTTTGATAACTTTTTGCCAGAATGGTCTCACGATAGCCTGAGCCGATTTTGGTAAAACGGTATAGGATGAGTTCAGAGGTGTAAAGTCCAGGTTCAGAAACTAAAAGTCCACCTCAGCATTTTGTTCCAATCACCTGGATTTGTTAATTAGCACAGTTTTTCAGCCAGGAGATTGAACTAATTAGTAAAATCAGCTGGCTGAGTTCATGGGTGGAATAAAAAATATAGCAGGACTTTTACTGTACTTTCTGACCCCTGGACTTTACATCTCTAGATGAGTTTTAAAAACTAGGTTTTCGAAGAAATTTTAAATAACAGACAGCAGTTTTTGACTGATTATGGCATAATTGCGATAATTGTTCTTGGTATGATTTTACATTAAAATACAAAAAAATAAAAATAATCAGCATTTTTTTTTTCTTCATTATAAATGTGAACTGTCTCAACTTTTTGAGTACCTTCAGGGCATGTTTCCAATGACACAAACAGAGTTTCGAAACAATAATGCCTTTATAAAATATAGTATTTTACGTCAAAATTCTAAATGGCCAACGTCCAACATGGCTGATATGGGAAAGACTGGGTACCATTTGACTTGGTATGTCATACCAAATCTATTGAGACCTAAAGAGTATCCAATATTTTGTGATTTTGGGGCAAACCAATCAGAAGCTATAAGCAAAAATAGTGAATGATGAAAATCATATCTCCAGACAAGTATGTGGCTGTGGGCTGAAACGCTGTAGGTTGCCTCAGGTCATGCTTGCGATGACATGTACCAAGATTTGCCTCATGCTAAAGTATGATTCATTTTGATATCCTCTTTGTTGAATGTGTTTGTGTGTTATTCTAGAACAGTTTGGTTTATCAAAAAGCTTTTGATAACTTTTTGCCAGCACGGTCTGCAGATGATCTGAGCCAACTTCACTAGGTTGAATCGTCTTGAGCAAAGGAATCATTGGGAAAAAAAATAATTTTGTGTTTAGGCCTTATGGTTAGGCCTTATGGTTCAAAAGTAGTTAGCATAAACATGGTAACAAATTTGGACAGTTGGTGGCACTATAGGTAAATGACTCCAAATTAGCTGTGCTTAAATTTCAGACTGTCCTCTATCTGTGTGCCAAATTTCATAACATTCGGTCCAAGCGGTTCTATGGGCTGCCATAGACTAAAGAGCAAAAGAAGAAGAAGAAAAATATTAACAGAGACAATAGGTGCCTATGCACATTCAGTGATTGGCCACTTATAATGCATATTAATGCCAGTAAGTGTTACACAATGAATACAGCATTTGTTTAGAGAAATGTGTTGTACACTCCTGTACACTTATGTCAGCAGATAAAAACAAGAGAGGAGTCAGCCAGACTTCTGTCAGTTAGTGAAAAGACAGGTGTGTGGCCCATTCTGCTAATGCCAGATGAACCACAACGAGATAGGAACAGACTGAACCATTTTTCCTAAAACACGTGACAGACAGAACAGATCAAATCAGTATAGGGCTTAATTTTAAAGCAGTAATCCTTAATTAAATATAAAGGTATTTGTGTAATCAGATAGATATCTGGCTTTCCACCTCTCCAATGTTGAACATATTGCTGTGAAGACATTCTATGACATAATGGTTTCGTTATGTACAATCATACCATGTACTTGATAGCCATCCAGGCAATACGATATCAATCTCTCACGTAGTTATCTATAATCTTTTTAAAATATGAATTTAGATTTTATCCCAATATAAAAATATAGAATTGCAATATTTAACAATATTGAAAACAAATACATACAATTTTGAGTGAAGATGACAGTAATGCTGTAATACCTTCCTTTGATGTTTTGTAACTTTGCTTTATTTTATACTTTGAACACCAATGTGCTGCTGAGATTCCATGAAAATATTCCTGCTTCAACAGACTTATGATACTCTTATTATAAACATTGTTTTGGCTTCCTGCAGAGAATAACCGGAACCCTCGCACTGTCAGTGTTCACCGCTGTACTGGGTTCCTTTCAGTTTGGCTATAACATTGGAGTCATCAACGCTCCACAGAAGGTAATATTGCATCCATATGAAAATCAGTTACTCATACATATTTTAGACATATTATCACTGTATTGTTAAAACTTCAATTTGAAACAGCAGGATAATAATGATGTCCAAAGAATTACATTCTTAAAGAGTGACTAAGCACAGTCCACAGCTATATATTAGCTATATTATATTACACATGATAATATTCAGCAATATTGTCATTTCAAGTGCATCTCACTCTCAATTTTTTCTCAATAAATACAATACATAAAATATTTGATTTAGCTTTAAAATAAAATAAAATATAACTTTTTTTAAACGTTTTTTAAAACGGCGGATGTTGCTCCGACGGGCTCAATTTACTCAGACAACCAATCAGTCTCTCAGGATCATTGTGAAGCTATCAAGCCACGCCCTAGCAACTATTTACACCACCTTAGCAACAATTTCCATAGGCATCCATTGAAAGAGATCAAAGGGATATCTCCAGACTGAATTGTCAAAGAAACACGAGGGTGGTCTCGTTAGACTCGGGGCAGCAAACAGCCAATCATGAATAACCTCAGCACTTCCTAGCCCCTCCCTAGCAACCATTGTCGAGCACCTTAGCAACCAAAATCCATAGAGGGATATCTTCCATTCTGAATGCCACAGAGGCTTGGGAGTTGGTTTATGTCATTCACACTGACAAGCAGCCTTTGGAGATTCATCATTGGCCAAGCCACTCCCTAGCAACCAAACAGAGTACCCTAGCAACCATTTTGCAAGATCTCCATCTCTTTATCAGAACATCGTAGAGACATGGGTGTTGGCTCTTTTGGCTCATGCTAGCAAAGAGGACTTCCAACATGCTACACATGCTAGCTGTGAATAGCTACATGATAATAGCGATTAGGTAAGTGCTAAATCATGCCAAGAAAATGCTAAGAACTCCAATAGTAACCATCTGTGACAACTACCAACCACATAGTAACCATAGCAACCACCCAAAATACCTTAGAACACCCTAGCAACCACCCAAAACACCCTAGCAACACCATAGCAACCATCCAAAATACCTTAGAACACCATAGCAACCACCCAGAACACCCTAGCAACCACTCAAAATACCTTAGAACACCCTAGCAAGCACCCAAAATACATTAGAACACCTTAACAACCACCCAAAATACCTTAAAACACCCTAGCAACACCCTAGCAACCACCCAAAAATACCTTAGAACACCCTAGCAACACCCTAGCAACGACCCAAAATAGCTTAGAACACCCTAGCAACCACCCAAAATACATTAGAACACCCTAGCAACCACCCAAAATACCTTAGAACACCCTTGCAACACCATAACAACCAACTAAAATACATTAGAACAGCCTGGCAACCACCCAGAACGCCCTCGCAACCACCCAAAATACATTGGAACACCCTATCAACCACCCAAAATACATTAAAACACCCTAGCAACCACCCACAATACCTTAGAACAACCTAGCAACCACCCACAATACCCTAGCAACCACCCAAAACACCTTAGAACACCCTAGCAACACCATAGCAACCATCTGAACAACATGAATAAGCCATATCTTTGCACCAAAACATCGTACAGAAATGTTTGTCGGCTCGTATGCAATCATGTCCCACACTCTAGCAACCGAGTGGTGAGATTTGCCACTGCAAGCACCACTTCACATTTTCTTCAGGAAATGTACATTCTAGTTAAATTTACTATCATGATGTAATGGAAGAATAATGTACACATACAGTGAAGAAAATAAGTATTTGAACACCCTGCTATTTTGCAAGTTCTCCCACTTAGAAATCATGGAGGGGTCTGAAATTGTCATCGTAGGTGCATGTCCACTGTGAGAGACATAATCTGAAAAAAAAAATCCAGAAATCACAACGTATGATTTTTTAACTATTTATTTGTAAGATACAGCTGCAAATAAGTATTTGAACACCTGTCTATCAGCTAGAATTCTGACCCTCAAAGACCTGTTAGTCTGCCTTTAAAATGTCCACCTCCACTCCATTTATTATCCTAAATTAGCTGCACCTGTTTGAGGTCGTTAGCTGCATAAAGACCCCTGTCCACCCCATACAATCAGTAAGAATCCAACTACTAACATGGCCAAGACCAAAGAGCTGTCCAAAGACACTAGAGACAAAATTGTACACCTCCAGAAGACTGGAAAGGGCTACGGGGAAATTGCCAAGCAGCTTGGTGAAAAAAGGTCCACTGTTGGAGCAATCATTAGAAAATGGAAGAAGCTAAACATGACTGTCAATCTCCCTCGGACTGGGGCTCCATGCAAGATCTCACCTCGTGGGGTCTCAGTGATCCTAAGAAAGCTGAGAAATCAGCCCAGAACTACACGGGAGGAGCTGGTCAATGACCTGAAAAGAGCTGGGACCACCGTTTCCAAGGTTACTGTTGGTAATACACTAAGACGTCATGGTTTGAAATCATGCATGGCACGAAAGGTTCCCCTGCTTAAACCAGCACATGTCAAGGCCCGTCTTAAGTTTGCCAATGACCATTTGGATGATCCAGAGGAGTCATGGGAGAAAGTCATGTGGTCAGATGAGACCAAAATAGAACTTTTTGGTCATAATTCCACTAACCGTGTTTGGAGGAAGAAGAATGATGAGTAGCATCCCAAGAACACCATCCCTACTGTGAAGCATGGGGGTGGTAGCATCATGCTTTGGGGGTGTTTTTCTGCACATGGGACAGGGCGACTGCACTGTATTAAGGAGAGGATGACCGGGGCCATGTATTGCGAGATTTTGGGGAACAACCTCCTTCCCTCAGTTAGAGCATTGAAGATGGGTCGAGGCTGGGTCTTCCAACATGACAATGACCTGAAGCACACAGCCAGGATAACCAAGGAGTGGCTCTGTAAGAATCATATCAAGGTTCTGGTGTGGCCTAGCCAGTCTCCAGACCTAAACCCAATAGAGAATCTTTGGAGGGAGCTCAAACTCCGTGTTTCTCAGCGACAGCCCAGAAACCTGACTGATCTAGAGAAGATCTGTGTGGAGGAGTGGGCCAAAATCCCTCCTGCAGTGTGTGCAAACCTGGTGAAAAACTACAGGAAACGTTTGACCTCTGTAATTGCAAACAAAAAAATATTAACATTGATTTTCTCAGGTGTTCAAATACTTATTTGCAGCTGTATCTTACAAATAAATAGTTAAAAAATCATACATTGTGATTTCTGGATTTTTATTTTTAGATTATGTCTCTCACAGTGGACATGCACCTACGATGACAATTTCAGACCCCTCCATGATTTCTAAGTGGGAGAACTTGCAAAATAGCAGGGTGTTCAAATACTTATTTTCTTCACTGTATATGACTAACAGAGTTGCATATGGCAAGTATTTTGACTGAAATTATGTGTATTCTTCATATTACTTTAATGACTCGTAAGTATGTTCTGGGGTTCTAACATTCCAACACGCAAAGCGTTTCGCTCACGAGATTGGACAGAAATTGTTTGTCATTGATTGCGTGACTCTGTGAAATCAATACATGCCTCGATACGGGACTACACTGGAGATTGTGCTGCATGCTCAATACATTCCTCAAAGCTTCAGTGTCATATCTAACATTCTATAGGGCCTGTACCATGATGGTAGTTGAACAAACGCAGGGTTACAGGGTTAGTTTCGAGTTGACAAAACCAAACCAAACCAATCCAATCAGGCTTTGTTGGTACCATAATGTTGATCATCAACTTTCTCTTTCAAGGCTTTGACCCTGAGTTCATAAATAACCATGAAATGTGTGCAAATATAAGTGTGACATCAGTAGCGAACAGCCAATCACATACCTTGAAACATGCAAAACAAGAGCGTCGGCAGGCGAACGCACTCGGCGACGAGCAGGCGGAGGAACTGCCACCAGCGGCGGGATAGAGACAGCAGTGGGCCGCCAGGATAGGATGTACCAGATGGCCTCCATCTGCGCTTGGCCTCCAAACAGCCCTACCTGGGAAATTGGGGAGTCCAGGAACTGAACCTTGTCCACATCCGTCATATCAACCAGGCTGAGCCAACGATGGCGCTCCTGGACCACTAAAGTGGACATCGCCAGACCAACCGTGCACCCCACAACGCTCGTTCACTGGGGGGAGAGGTCGGTTGCAGTGCGGAGCTGACCTGCATGTCCATGAGCCCTCTGGCCTGATAGACCTGTAGCAACGCCATGGCATGCAAAGAGGAAGCGCCTTGCCCACAGACTTTGTAAGCTCTGCCCGTCGTATGAACAGATGAGAACTCACAGGCCTTAAAGGTTGTATCAGTGATTTCAGGCCCAAAAATAAATGTCTAATCTTTCCTAACGATCCGCTAGCTGCCCACCCCATAAGCATGCCGTCGAAAAAAACGCGTCTCTGTATGCAGCCTAGGCTCTAAGATCTGCACACAAAAACAAATGGGTACAACCACCACTCAAAACTAAAATAAACCATAAAGTGTTTCAACCAATCACCGACAGGGACGGGTGTTGCTCCGACTTCGTGTCCAGCCGTGCACAAGCTCAAAACTTCACAACACCCGCCCCTGTCGGTGATTGGTTGGAACACTTTATTTTGTTTTTGAGTGGTGGTTGTACCCATTTGTTTTTGTGTGCAGATCTCAGAGCCTAGACTGCATACAGAGACGCATTTTACTGCCTGCTTATGGGGCGGGCAGCTAGTGGATCGTTAGGAAAGATTAGACATTTATTTTTGGGCCTGAAATCACTGATACAACCTTTAAGGGGAGATGAGAATCCTCAGTCCAAAAGGCAGCGACCACCGGACATAGGTGCACCCATGTCGCGACAGACCCCTCCACTGGACGGATAGCCTCGTAACCCACCACCGCTGAAAACTGAAGATATCGACATCGATTGGCTCCGAAGCGAAAGACAACTGGTACGTGCATCCACTTCCGTATTCATACCCGCGGATCTCGCACGCCAATGTGCATTGGCTCATTTTAACAGTACTCGAAGATGACAGGCTCCCTAAGCGTGATCCCAGTCAGTTGACACGTCGACTACGTCGAACGTGAGCAACTAAAGGGAACTTCACAATAGAACCATGAAAAGAAGAACATTATCAAAACCATTAACAGACGTGACAACAGTAATTCAAATGTTTATGATAATCAATTTTTTTTTTGATTTTATAATTTAACAGTTGAGCCCCTGCCCCTTTAATTGCTAATATTAAAGGTGCCCTTCCGGTTGTACTGCCTTAGTACAACCGGAAGGGCACTTTTACTATTACCAAGGGGGGAAGTCCCCTCGGTTTCGGTCTCAGTCTCAGAAGTCATAAGACACCTCTTTCAAAACCATTTAAAAATTATTACTGACTCCAAACTTTTGAAGGGCAGTGTTTAATAAAACCCAAGTTTCCATGCTCCTATTCTTTTTGCCCATAAATGACAATAAGTAAGTGTACTCTCCAGGAACAACTCACAAATTGCACAAATTGCAATGGCCCATGCCTCTGATTCAGCCCAGTGTTGATGATGCACATACAAAAAATGCATACAAAAAAAACATTGAAATTTTAATATGAAATGGGATTATTTTCACTCTTTTTTTCCCCTGACAGTGTTAATGTCTCATCATTCTCCTCTTGTCTTCTCTCTTTTCTGCATCCCTCTGACCTCAGATCATTGAGCAGGACTATAACTCAACATGGACGGAAAGGTACTCAGAACCAATCCCTCCACAAACACTAACATCTCTGTGGTCACTCTCTGTGGCCATCTTCTCCATTGGGGGCATGGTGTCCTCCTTCTCTGTGGGAATCATCTCAGAGTTTTTTGGCAGGTATGTCAGCTCTATATTCTTATCATCCTTATATATATAAATATATATATATATATATATATATATATATATATATATATACTGAATATAACTCAATATAACAAATAATGTTTGGACAACAGTGTAAAATCTACAAAAAACACACACATTACTTAAATATTGTGGACTGCAGCATTACAGTAGGCCCCCCTACCCCAAATAAAAATGTCACTAGCCCATAAGTCAATACATAAATATATAAATTTGTGCTAATGTCTGAATAAATTCACATAAATATAAATTCACAAAAATAGTGGTAGTAGTATTTTTGATTTGAGAATTTGAGTGTTGAAATATCCTGTTCACATAGCAGCTTACAATAGCGTCTCATATAGTGTGTTGTGTATATGAACGTGTAATGGGATCTATCAACTATAATAAGTAATGAGTAAATAAAACTAAATTCTTATCACATATCAAACAACAAAAGTTGAGGCGCAAGTTCATGAGTCACGCGCGGACCACAAAACTCAGAGGCAGCGCTTGTGGAAGATTATATCCACACCTTCGTAAATTACTGAACCCACATTCAGCAAAGAGTGGCTCTCTCGCGCTATATGAAACCTAGTTGTCCAGTCCGGTTACATTCACACAGGGCTTTCCAGAATATGTGGTTGTGAGTCCTGAAAATGTATGGGTGTGAGTTATGTTAACAGAATGCTGTTTTCACCATTGTGTAATCAGCAGAAACTAAGAGGGAGTAAAACCAGAAGCCAATGTGAAGCATCAGTTGGAATGGTTTAAAGTCCCCCTGTAGTCAATAATTGTATCCCTTAACTATCTTTGATCACCAAAATGTCATATCCTGTGAAAAAAAAAACCATGCCTTTAAGTAGCTTGAATACAACTCTTTATTTAGTATATGCGGATTCATGAATGTGCTAGTTATGCTAATTAATTAACTCATTCACGCCAGCTCAGAGATTTCTTCAACTTACTAACGTAAACGCTGCACAATGTTGCTTGACAATGTCCTTTTGCTATTATTATTATTATTATTATAAACAGCTAATAATGTTTTGCTACTGTTACACAAACCATGTTCATGTTCGCATCTCAGAGTAAGGCAGTTGCTTTCTAACAATCATCAGAAACATAAGTGGACAAAGGCATATAGTTAATCATAACATCCTAATACACCATACACCTGCTATATTGCTAAATCTACCAGATTTTTCTTATCAACTGAAAAATATACCGGGATAACCTCCCCTGCTAGTTCACTGTTAAAAATATGCTAAAGTCCACCGGCACATACACGTGAATGTTTAAAAGGTAATTTGTGACTTCAGAAACACAAGAAATTTCAAACCACGTTTTGGTTCACCGCAGTTTTAAAGAGAAAATACTCAGCAATGGTGTTGACTTATGAATTTGCACAAGGTTTGTCTTAAACACATTGAAAACACTACATAAACATATAAACAACATTAAAAACTTGATTTTATCCACAGTGGGACTAAGAAAGGACTGGTCCAAGTTTATTTGAGTTCTTGTTCAAGATTATTTATTTTTTTTAATCCAAAGTGGTTTAAAGTACTCTTTCTAAAAAGCAACCTTGTTGAAGGGCACAGTTGTGATACGGGCATTTAGATCTCAAGTTACATGTTACAACAGTTGTCTAGGTAATGGTGACCTGCCCTTTAGGTTTCATGGTCAGAAAAGGCCACAGTATTTTCCTGTCATTGATTTTTGCTGGGGTGCATGTGGCACACCTGTTAGCCTACACGAGGAAAAAGAGAATTTTATGTCAGCAGAAGGAGTGTGATAAAAAAATGTGAGTCAATATGTGGAGAAAAATAGGGGGATTTCTGTTCTGTTTTAGAAAATTACTTACAACTGAGACATTCAGATTTTGACATTTCTATTACATAAAAATATTACTTGATGTTCCTTGTTTATTATGCTAGGAGGAAAGCAATGCTTATCAATAATGTCCTTGCATTTATTGGTGGAGGCCTGATGGGGATGTCCAAGATCAGCCGGTCATTTGAAATGATGATTTTAGGACGCTTTACCATTGGGACATATTGTGGTAAGTTTTACTCTATTTCTTACACATTGCTAAGAAGGTAGGCTATCTAAGGTATATGAACTAAAATTGCATTAAATCAGTTTAATTTCATTACAGTAGGCTAAATGTTTAATCCTAAAGGGTCATGAAACCCCAAAATAATTTTTTGAGATGTGAACTGATATGTACAGACTGGACATCGTTGAAAACACTAAAGGTACTCATTAAGTTTATTCAGTGGAAATTAGTTATTTTTGCATTTTAATAGTCTTCCAGCTGAAATTATTAATGTGACTGAATTTCTGCATAATTCAGTAAACAATAAATTACAATGAACTCACCCCATAATATAAGATGGTGAGCACAGTGTATTATTAAACTCATGAGGGAGACTGGTTATTTAATTATTAATAACACTGGATGGGTTAAGTCAATCCCTTAATACTTAACATTATCAACAAAAAACAATAATTGTATTTGTAAGAAATCCAATTCGAGATATCTCTGAAGACGTTTTGACTAGTCTAATGCTGCGTTCATGCCATGTAGTAATTAGCCTACGGTAAATAAAGCTTTGTGTCTGGTTAGACGTTTTAGCATTAAATGCTCCTGGCACTACTAGTGGTAATTTAGTTTTGATTAGTCAAAATTCCAATTCCAGATATCTATTCTGTAATTTTGATTCGTCATAATTGGAATTAAGATATCGATGTGATTATGATGACGTCATAGATATCTTTAATTGATGCGTAACGTATGTGGTCAAAAATTTCTCTATGTAACCAAGTTGGTTACTGGAATTCGCTGGATTTGACCAGCAGAATGCTGCTTGAAGTCACATGAAAGTGACTCCTGTGTGAGCTGTGCTTCATACACGTCGCTACACTCTTAGAAGAAAAGGTTCTATATAGAACCTTAAACGGTTCTATCAACGCTACGTATTTGGAACCCCTAAAAGGTTCTATAAAAATAACCCTTTAGGGTTCTTTGTAACCAGGAAAAAGGTTCTGGAACCTTTTAGGGGTTCATTCATTATCATTTGTTTTGTCCTTTCCGGATTAAATATTTCATATTATTGACAAACATCAAGACCCTAAAATGTATTTATGAATGCATGTGAATGATCACAAAATTCAAGATATGGGGGTTAGAAAATGTATATATTTATATCATTTTATGTAGTTAATCACACGAAGAGTGCCATTTCAGTTTTTCTCCTCCAAAAATCAACATGATTAAAATGTGATATTAAGTTATTACAACAGTTTAACCCATTTAATCCCAAATTTTTCCCAGACACAAAAATATCCAAATCATGTGTCATTAGTATCCCTTTGAAACAATCAATCATAATTTTTTGAAATTTTCATGGAAAAGTGTGTGAAAAAGTGTGTTTTATGATCGGTCACAATTGTGACCGGTGGGATACTGTGTTGTATCAACCATTGGACAGACTGAATATAGGTCTATTTGACCTGTGCAGTGTGTGTGTGTGTGTGTGTGTGTGTTTGTGTGTGTGTTTGTGTGTGTGTTTGTGTGCGTGTTTGTGTTTGTGTGTGTGTGTGTGTGTGTGTGTGTGTGTGTGTGTGTGTGTGTGTGTGTGTGTGTGTGTGTGTGTACGGAGCCCCCCTAGTCCCACTTTGTCAAAAAAATTTATTATAACTATCTCGTGGCCTCAAGATAGTAACTCGTGGCCTCAAGATAGTATCTCGTGGCCTCAAGATAGTATCTTGAGGCCACTGGCTAGTATCTTGAGGCCACGGGATGCTATCTTGAGGCCACGGGATGCTATCTTGAGGCCACGGGATGCTATCTTGAGGCCACGGGATGCTATCTTGAGGCCACGGGATGCTATCTTGAGACCACGGGATGCTATCTTGAGGCCACGGGATGCTATCTTGAGACCACGGGATGCTATCTTGAGGCCACGGGATGCTATCTTGAGGCCACGGGATGCTATCTTGAGGCCACGGGATGCTATATTGAGGCCACGGGATGCTATCTTGAGCCTACGGGATGCTATCTTGAGACCACGGGATGCTATCTTGAGACCACGGGATGCTATCTTGAGGCCACGGAATGCTATCTTGAGACCACGGGATGCTATCTTGAGGCCACGGGATGCTATCTTGAGACCACGGGATGCTATCTTGAGGCCACGGGATGCTATCTTGAGGCCACGGGATGCTATCTTGAGGCCACGGGATGCTATCTTGAGGCCACGGGATAGTATCTTGAGGCCACGGGATAGTATCTTGAGGCCACGGGATGCTATCTTGAGGCCACGGGATGCTATCTTGAGGCCACGGGATGCTATCTGCCACGGGATGCTATCTTGAGGCCACGGGATGCTATCTTGAGGCCACGGGATGCTATCTTGAGGCCACGGGATGCTATCTTGAGGCCACGGGATGCTATCTTGAGGCCACGGGATGCTATCTTGAGGCCACGGGATAGTATCTTGAGGCCACGGGATGCTATCTTGAGGCCACGGGATGCCATCTTGAGGCCACGGGATGCCATCTTGAGACCACGGGATGCCATCTTGAGGCCACGGGATGCCATCTTGAGACCACGGGATGCCATCTTGAGGCCACGGGATGCTATCTTGAGACCACGGGATGCTATCTTGAGGCCACGGGATGCCATCTTGAGACCACGGGATGCCATCTTGAGGCCACGGGATGCTATCTTGAGACCACGGGATGCTATCTTGAGGCCACGGGATGCTATCTTGAGGCCACGGGATAGTATCTTGAGGCCACGGGATAGTATCTTGAGGCCACGGGATGCTATCTTGAGGCCACGGGATGCTATCTTGAGGCCACGGGATGCTATCTTGAGGCCACGGGATGCTATCTTGAGGCCACGGGATAGTATCTTGAGGCCACGGGATGCTATCTTGAGGCCACGGGATGCTATCTTGAGGCCACGGGATGCTATCTTGAGGCCACGGGATGCTATCTTGAGACCACGGGATGCTATCTTGAGGCCACGGGATGCTATCTTGAGACCACGGGATGCTATCTTGAGGCCACGGGATGCTATCTTGAGGCCACGGGATGCTATCTTGAGGCCACGGGATGCTATATTGAGGCCACGGGATGCTATCTTGAGCCTACGGGATGCTATCTTGAGACCACGGGATGCTATCTTGAGACCACGGGATGCTATCTTGAGGCCACGGAATGCTATCTTGAGACCACGGGATGCTATCTTGAGGCCACGGGATGCTATCTTGAGACCACGGGATGCTATCTTGAGGCCACGGGATGCTATCTTGAGGCCACGGGATGCTATCTTGAGGCCACGGGATGCTATCTTGAGGCCACGGGATAGTATCTTGAGGCCACGGGATAGTATCTTGAGGCCACGGGATGCTATCTTGAGGCCACGGGATGCTATCTTGAGGCCACGGGATGCTATCTGCCACGGGATGCTATCTTGAGGCCACGGGATGCTATCTTGAGGCCACGGGATGCTATCTTGAGGCCACGGGATGCTATCTTGAGGCCACGGGATGCTATCTTGAGGCCACGGGATGCTATCTTGAGGCCACGGGATAGTATCTTGAGGCCACGGGATGCTATCTTGAGGCCACGGGATGCCATCTTGAGGCCACGGGATGCCATCTTGAGACCACGGGATGCCATCTTGAGGCCACAGGATGCCATCTTGAGACCACGGGATGCCATCTTGAGGCCACGGGATGCTATCTTGAGACCACGGGATGCTATCTTGAGGCCACGGGATGCCATCTTGAGACCACGGGATGCCATCTTGAGGCCACGGGATGCTATCTTGAGACCACGGGATGCTATCTTGAGGCCACGGGATGCTATCTTGAGGCCACGGGATGCTATCTTGAGGCCACGGGATAGTATCTTGAGGCCACGGGATAGTATCTTGAGGCCACGGGATGCTATCTTGAGGCCACGGGATGCTCTCTTTAGGCCGCCACGTTAGGGAAGGGGTCCTCGGACAGCCTAAAAGGTAGTCCGTGGTAGGAGGTTAGTGGACCGCCGCGCGCCGCCCCCTAGATGATTTTTCGGGGCCCGGCCGGCGGCGCCCGGCCGAGGGGGGGCCCCGACGGGGACGGCCGGTGGCGTCGCCTCGGGCCCGGGGGCCTCGGGGGCCCCGCGGGAGCCCGACGAAATTCGGCCCCCTCGCCCGCGATACGGGCATCGGCCACAAGGGGGCGACTCGCCGCCCGCCTGCAGTCGTTTCGACGCGCGCCGAACAGGTTGCAGGCGGGCGCCCACGGAGCGCGCGCGCATCCCCCTGACCGCCTATTCGCGAAATTCCCTGACCGCACCCACCGACCACGGAGCGCCCGTCCGTCCCACCGGCAGCCTACGACCGCCCCATGACCACGCCCACTGACACGAACAGCCTATCCGTCCCCCTGACCGCCTATGTGACCACGAACGGCCTTTTCGCCCACGGCCGATCTAAGTGACGGCCCGGGGCCCCGCCCACTGACACGAACAGCCTATCCGTCCCCCTGACCGCCTATGTGACCACGAACGGCCTTTTCGCCCACGGCCGATCTAAGTGACGGCCCGGGGCCCCGCCCACTGACACGAACAGCCTATCCGTCCCCCTGACCGCCTATGTGACCACGAACGGCCTTTTCGCCCACGGCCGATCTAAGTGACGGCCCGGGGCCCCGCCCACTGACACGAACAGCCTATCCGTCCCCCTGACCGCCTATGTGACCACGAACGGCCTTTTCGTCCACGGCCAATCTAAGTGACGGCCCGGGGCCCCGCCCACTGACCACGAACAGCCTATTCGTCCCCCTGACCGCCTATGTGACCGCGAACGGCCTTTTCGTCCACGGCCAATCTAAGTGACGGCCCGGGGCCCCGCCCACTGACCACGAACAGCCTATTCGTCCCACTGACCGCCTATGTGACCACGAACGGCCTTTTCGTCCACGGCCAATCTAAGTGATGGCCCGGGGCCCCGCCCACTGACCACGAACGGCCTATTCATCCCCCTGAAAGCCTATGTGACCACGAACGGCCTATTCATCCCACTGACCACCTGTGTGACCACGAACTGCCCATGCGTCCACCGCCAATCTAAGTGACGGCCCGTGGCCCTGCCCACTGACCACAGACAGCCTATTTGGACCCCGTCGAATAAGTTACAGGTGGGCCCTTACTTTGACCACCTGTAACTTATTCGACTGGGTCCAAATAGGCTGTCTGTGGACAATACATGAATGGGTCATATTTAAGAATTACAGTATTTTATGAGGTAAAACCTAATGTACATCACACAGGGGACACAATACAACACAATGATGTGCATTACAGCTATTGATTGTTTATTATTAGCCTAAAAATGAACTGTCCACAGACAGCCTATTTGGAAACTGTCGAATAAGTTACACGTGGGATGCTGTTTTTGACAGTTTTTTGGAGCGGGTGAGTTCTCGGGTAAACACGGTTGAGTTCTCGGGTAAATACGGTTGAGTTCTCAGAAACTTCTAATTTATGAGGTGAAACCTACTGTACATCACACAGGGGACACAATACAGCATGTAAATGTACATTAAAGCCATTTATTGTGTACTATTAGCTTAAAAATGGACTGTCCACAGACAGCCTATTTGGACCCTGTCGGATAAGTCACAGGTGGGATTTCCTTAAAGATTCTGACTCCACAATTGAAAAAAATGAATAGAATTGATTAAATATCAATTTTACGTCAATCTATGGGCCCCCCTGAGCGATTTGCAGCCTTCAGAACCTTGAAATTCCACCGTCCACAAACAGCCTAAATTTTTGAATGGGATAGGTTGCAGGTGGGACGTCCAGATCTCAGCCTCTGGACAGAATTTGGAGATGAAACCTGCGCTCCTGCGCTCCTCTGGACATGCCCTGCCCATGGTGTGAATTTCAAAGAGATTGGAGAAACTTGAAAATTCGACCCAAAAAATCTCAAAGGGGTACCCCTTTGAGAATTTTTCAGTCAGATTTTCAAGTTTCTCCAAACTTCCTGGAATTCACAGCACTGTTGGGGCACGTCCAGATGAGCGCAGGAGCGCAGGTTTCAGCTCCAAATTATGTCCAGAGGCTGAGATCTGGACGTCCCACCTGCAACTTATACCATTCAAAAATTTAGGCTGTTCGTGGACAGTGGAATTTCTGGGTTCTGAAGGCTGCAAATCGCTCAGGGGGGCCCAAAGATGAACCTAAAATTGATATTTAATCAATTTTATTCATTTTTATCAATCATGACCTCAAAATATAAAAAAGCATCCCAACTGTAACTTATTTGACAGGGTCCCTATATGCACTCTGTGGTCAATGCATTAATAGGTCATATTTCATGATTGTTAATGTTTTTATTACTTAAAACATAGAGTACATTGCACAGGGAAGACAATCCAACATTTTGGGGTACTTTACAGTTCACAGTTATGCATTATTAGCCTTAAAAATGACATGTCCACGGAGTGCATAAAGGGGCCCTGTCAAATAAGTTACAGGTGGGACCTGCCACCTGTAACCTATTCGACAGGGCCCCTTTATGCACTCCGTGGTCAATGCATTAATAGGTCACATTTCATAATTATACATGTTTTATTATTCTAAACAGCCAGTACAGTGCACAGGGAAGACAATCCAACACGTTGGGGTACTGTACAGTTCATAATTATGCATTATTAGCTTAAAAATGGACTGTCCACAGACAGCCTATTTGGACCCTGTCGAATAAGTCACAGGTGGGCAAAGTAAGGGCCCACCTGTAACTTATTTGACAGGGCCCAAATAGGCTGTCCGTGGTCAATACATTGATGGGTCATATTTCATAACTAAAGTGCTTTTATGAGGTGAAACCTACTGTACATCGCACAGGCGACACAATACAGCATATAAATGTACATTACAGCCGTTAACTGTGTATTATTAGCTTAAAAATGGACTGTCCACAGACAGCCTATTTGGACCCTGTCGAATAAGTCACAGGTGGGCAAAGTAAGGGCCCACCTGTAACTTATTTGACAGGGTCCCTATATGCACTCCGTGGTCAATGCATTAATAGGTCACATTTCATAATTATACATGTTTTATTATTCTAAACAGCCAGTACAGTGCACAGGGAAGACAATCCAACATGTTGGGGTACTGTACAGTTCATAATTATGCATTATTAGCTTAAAAATGGACTGTCCACAGACAGCCTATTTGGACCCTGTCGAATAAGTCACAGGTGGGCAAAGTAAGGGCCCACCTGTAACTTATTTGACAGGGCCCAAATAGGCTGTCCGTGGTCAATACATTGATGGGTCATATTTCATAACTAAAGTGCTTTTATGAGGTGAAACCTACTGTACATCGCACAGGCGACACAATACAGCATATAAATGTACATTACAGCCGTTAACTGTGTATTATTAGCTTAAAAATGGACTGTCCACAGACAGCCTATTTGGACCCTGTCGAATAAGTCACAGGTGGGATGCTGTTTTCGACTTAGACATTTTCAGCGGGTCAATCCCTGTAAACAATTGGCGATTTCATCATATGTGATGAAGTCCCACCTGTAACTTATTCGACAGGGTCCAAATAGGCTGTCTGTGGACAATACATGAATGGATCATATTTAATAATTACAGTACTTTTATGAGGTAAAACCTACTGTACATCACACAGGGGACACATTACAACACATAAATGTACATTACAGCCATTCATTGTGTATTTTTAGCTTAAAAAATGGACTGTCCACAGACAGCCTATTTGGACCCTGTCGAATAAGTCACAGGTGGGCAAAGTAAGGGCCCACCTGTAACTTATTTGACAGGGTCCCTATATGCACTCCGTGGTCAATGCATTAATAGGTCACATTTCATAATTATACATGTTTTATTATTCTAAACAGCCAGTACAGTGCACAGGGAAGACAATCCAACATGTCGGGGTACTGTACAGTTCATAATTATGCATTATTAGCTTAAAAATGGACTGTCCACAGACAGCCTATTTGGACCCCGTCAAATAAGTTACAGGTGGGCCCTTACTTTGACCACCTGTAACTTATTTGACAGGGTCCAAATAGGCTGTCTGTGGACAATACATGCATGGATCAAATTTAATAATTACAGTACTTTTATGAGGTAAAACCTACTGTACATCACACAGGGGACACAATACAGCATATAAATGTACATTACAGCCATTCATTGTGTATTATTAGCCTAAAAATGGACTGTCCACAGACAGCCTATTTGGACCCTGTCGAATAAGTTACAAGTGGGATGCTGTTTTCGACAGTTTTTTGGAGCGGGTGAGTTCTAGGGTAAATACGGTTGAGTTCTCAGAAACTTCTAATTTATGAGGTGAAACCTACTGTACATCACACAGGGGACACAAAACAGCATATAAATGTACATTACTGCCATTCATTGTGTATTATTAGCTTAAAAATGGACTGTCCACAGACAGCCTATTTGGACCCTGTCGAATAAGTCACAGGTGGGCAAAGTAAGGGCCCACCTGTAACTTATTTGACAGGGTCCCTATATGCACTCCGTGGTCAATGCATTAATAGGTCACATTTCATAATTATACATGTTTTATTATTCTAAACAGCCAGTACAGTGCACAGGGAAGACAATCCAACATGTTGGGGTACTGTACAGTTCATAATTATGCATTATTAGCTTAAAAATGGACTGTCCACAGACAGCCTATTTGGACCCTGTCGAATAAGTCACAGGTGGGCAAAGTAAGGGCCCACCTGTAACTTATTTGACAGGGCCCAAATAGGCTGTCCGTGGTCAATACATTGATGGGTCATATTTCATAACTAAAGTGCTTTTATGAGGTGAAACCTACTGTACATTGCACAGGCGACACAATACAGCATATAAATGTACATTACAGCCGTTAACTGTGTATTATTAGCTTAAAAATGGACTGTCCACAGACAGCCTATTTGGACCCTGTCGAATAAGTCACAGGTGGGCAAAGTAAGGGCCCACCTGTAACTTATTTGACAGGGTCCCTATATGCACTCCGTGGTCAATGCATTAATAGGTCACATTTCATAATTATACATGTTTTATTATTCTAAACAGCCAGTACAGTGCACAGGGAAGACAATCCAACATGTTGGGGTACTGTACAGTTCATAATTATGCATTATTAGCTTAAAAATGGACTGTCCACAGACAGCCTATTTGGACCCTGTCGAATAAGTCACAGGTGGGCAAAGTAAGGGCCCACCTGTAACTTATTTGACAGGGCCCAAATAGGCTGTCCGTGGTCAATACATTGATGGGTCATATTTCATAACTAAAGTGCTTTTATGAGGTGAAACCTACTGTACATCGCACAGGGGACACAATACAGCATATAAATGTACATTACAGCCGTTAACTGTGTATTATTAGCTTAAAAATGGACTGTCCACAGACAGCCTATTTGGACCCTGTCGAATAAGTCACAGGTGGGATGCTGTTTTCGACTTAGACATTTTCAGCGGGTCAATCCCTGTAAACAATTGGCGATTTCATCATATGTGATGAAGTCCCACCTGTAACTTATTCGACAGGGTCCAAATAGGCTGTCTGTGGACAATACATGAATGGATCATATTTAATAATTACAGTACTTTTATGAGGTAAAACCTACTGTACATCACACAGGGGACACAATACAGCATATAAATGTACATTACAGCCATTCATTGTGTTTTATTAGCTTAAAAATGGACTGTCCACAGACAGCCTATTTGGACCCTGTCAAATAAGTTACAGGTGGGCCCTTACTTTGACCACCTGTAACTTATTTGACAGGGCCCGAATAGGCTGTCTGTGGACAATACATGAATGGGTCATATTCAATAATTACAGTATTTTATGAGGTGAAACCTACTGTACATCACACAGGGGACACAATACAGCATATAAATGTACATTACAGCCATTAATTGCATATTATTAGATTAAAAACGGACTGTCCACAGACAGCCTATTTGGACCCCGTCAAATAAGTCACAGGTGGGCAAAGTAAGGGCCCACCTGTAACTTATTTGACAGGGCCCCTGTATGCACTCCGTGGTCAACGCATTAATAGGTCATATTTCATAATCACAGTGGTTGTATTAGGTAAAACGTACTGTGCATCACACAGGGGGCACAATACAACACAGAAATGTACATTACAGCCGTTAATTATGTATTATTAGCCTAAAAATGAACTGTCCACAGACAGCCTATTTGGACCCTGTCGAATAAGTTACAGTTGGGATGTCATCACAAGTGATTTTATCAACCTGGCAATTGTGCCATGATTCACTGGGGCCCCAGACCCAAACCGAACGAGCTAGAGGAGCGGGGCCGAGACCCTTCGAGCGCACGTGGTCCCATTAGTATTAATTATGCATTATTAGCCTAAAAATGGACTGTCCACAGACAGCCTATTTGGACCCCGTCAAATAAGTCACAGGTGGGCAAAGTAAGGGCCCACCTGTAACTTATTTGACAGGGCCCCTGTATGCACTCCGTGGTCAACGCATTAATAGGTCATATTTCATAATCACAGTGGTTGTATTAGGTAAAACGTACTGTGCATCACACAGGGGGCACAATACAACACAGAAATGTACATTACAGCCGTTAATTATGTATTATTAGCCTAAAAATGAACTGTCCACAGACAGCCTATTTGGACCCTGTCGAATAAGTTACAGGTGGGCCCTTACTTTGACCACCTGTAACTTATTCGACAGGGTCCAAATAGGCTGTCTGTGGACAATACATGAATGGGTCATATTCAATAATTACAGTACTTTTATGAGGTAAAACCTACTGTACATCACACAGGGGACACATTACAACACATAAATGTACAATACAGCCATTCATTGTTTATTATCAGCCTAAAAATGGACTGTCCACGGACAGCCTATTTGGACCCTGTGGAATAAGTAACAGGTGGGCACTTCGCCCACCTGTAACTTGTGAAAATGAATGGGATAAGTTGCACGTGTCAGTGGCTCCCGCCCGGCCCCCGGGGGTCCCACGGGCCCCAAACTCGACAGAAAGTTGCGTCACGTGGCCCTCTGCGACATACCGAGCGGGCTAGGTCGAGACATGCCGAGTTTATTTTTAGCCATTTTTTATGCACCTCTCCGTCTCTCATTGATCCCTATGGGAACATGTGTCTGCTAGGGTTAACGCAGCAGTTAGGGTTAGAGGGCCCGATAGGCTCCGGAAGCCTGCAGAGCCACGAAACTCGGGGGCCCGATCCGGGGGCCCGTGACGGCCGTCCGTGCCGAATCTCGAGGTCCTGTGACCTTTCGACCCCTTTGGGCGCCTGTTTTCTAGGTGTCCCACCTGCAACTTATTGCATGGGGCTGTTGGTGGCCAATTAGCGCGAAAAAAGATCAGAGGGCCGCGGAACTCTGGGGCCCGTCCCCGGGGCCCGTGACGAGACGCATACGTCAGTTTCGGGCCGATCGGGCCTTTACAACAAACCGTTTGGCTCAAACGCATACTTAGAACCGACCCAGAACCAAGAAACACAGGATCTAGAACCGGGGGCCCCTGGACTGGCACCGTGTCGAATTTGGGGTCTCTGCGACCTTTCGACCCCTTTGGGCGACTGTTTGTTTGACGTCCCACGTGCAACTTATTGCATGGGGCTGTTGGTGGCCAATTAGCGCGAAAAAAGGTCAGAGGGCCGCGGAACTCTGGGGCCCGTCCCAGGGGCCCGTGACGGGTCGCATACGTCAGTTTCGGGCCGATCGGACCTTTCTGTCCGCCGTCCACGAAACACCTGTGAAAATGAATGGGATAAGTTGCACGTGTCAGTGGCCCCTGCTCGGCCCCCGGGGGTCCAACGGGCCCCAAACACTGCGTGCCGGTAGTCCTCGGGCCCCCGAACAACATATCAGGAGGACGAGTCCCTAGAACGTTCGGGACATTTTTTGGCTGCCTTTGTTTAAGTTTCTCTCACGGGCCTCTTCCACTCATAGAGACCAACACCCTATTGAAGGGTCAACCCCAACCAGAGTGAGGATGATTTTAAACTGCAAAAAGACATACTCGGAACCAATCCAGAACCCTGCGACCGTGGATCTAGAGCCGGGGGCCCCTAGACTACCACGGTGCCGAATTTGGAGTCGGTGCGACCTTTGGCCCCTGTTTTTAAACGTCCCACCTGCAACTTATTGCATGGGGCTGTTGGTGGCCAATTAGCGCGAAAAAAGGTCAGAGGGCCGCGGAACTCTGGGGCCCGTCCCCGGGGCCCGTGACGAGACGCGTGTGTCGGTTTCGGGCCGATCGGGCCTCTCCAACACGCCGTTTGGCTCAAACGCATACTTAGAACCGACCTAGAACCAAGAAACACAGGATCTAGAACCGGGGGCCCCTGGACTGGCACCGTGTCGAATTTGGGGTCGCTGCGACCTTCCGACCCCTTTTGGCCCCTGTTTGTTTGACGTCCCACGTACAACTTATTCCATGGGGCTGTTGGTGGCCAATTAGCGCGAAAAAAAGTCTGAGGGCCGCGGAACTCTGGGGCCCGTCCCAGGGGCCCGTGACGGGACGCATACGTCAGTTTCGGGCCGATCGGACCTTTCTGTCCGCCCTTCATGGAGCACATGGTCCGATTAATGGTGGCCCTCTCGCACACACAGACAGACATATGGTCAGAGTGAACCAAAGCGAGGAGAATTTCGCACTGCAAAAACACACACTTGGAGCCGATCTAGAAGCCTGCGATCCGGGATCTAGAACCGGGGGCCCCTCGACTACCAGGGCGGCGAATTTGGAGTCGGTGCGACCTTTGGCCCCTGTTTGTTTGACGTCCCACGTGCAACTTATTCCATGGGGCTGTTGGTGGCCAATTAGTGCGAAAAAAGGTCAGAGGGCCGCGGAACTCTGGGACCCGTCACAGGGGCCCGTGACGGGACGCACGCGTCGGTTTCGGGCCGATCGGACCTTTCTGTCACGCCGTCCACGAAACGCCTGTGAAAATGAATGGGATAAGTTGCACGTGTCAGTGGCTCCCGCCCGGCCCCCGGGGGGTCCCACGGGCCCCAAACTCGACAGAAAGTTGCGTCACGGGGCCCTCTGCGACATACCGAGCGGGCTAGGTCGAGACATGCCGAGTTTATTTTTAGCCATTTTTTGTGCACCTCTCTGTCTCACATTGATCTCTATGGGAGCATTCGTCTGTTAGGGTTAATTCAGCAGTTATGGTTGGAGGGCCCGATAGGCTCCGGAAGCCTCCAGAGCCACGAAACTCGGGGGCCCGATTCGGGGGCCCGTGACGGCCGTCCGTGCCGAATCTCGAGGTCCTGTGACCTTTTGACCCCTTTGGGCGCCTGTTTTCTAGGTGTCCCACCTGCAACTTATTGCATGGGGCTGTTGGTGGCCAATTAGCGCCAAAAAAGGTCAAAGGGCCGCGGAACTCTGGGGCCCGTCCCCGGGGCCCGTGACGGGACGCATACGTAAGTTTCGGGCCGATCGGGCCTTTACAACAAACCGTTTGGCTCAAACGCATACTTAGAACGGACCTAGAACCAAGAAACACAGGATCTAGAACCGGGGGCCCCTGGACTGGCACCGTGTCGAATTTGGGGTCTCTGCGACCTTTCGACCCCTTTGGGCGACTGTTTGTTTGACGTCCCACGTGCAACTTATTGCATGGGGCTGTTGGTGGCCAATTAGCGCCAAAAAAGGTCAGAGGGCCGCGGAACTCTGGGGCCCGTCCCAGGGGCCCGTGACGGGACGCATACGTAAGTTTCGGGCCGATCGGGCCTTTACAACAAACCGTTTGGCTCAAACGCATACTTAGAACCGACCTAGAACCAAGAAACACAGGATCTAGAACCGGGGGCCCCTGGACTGGCACCGTGTCGAATTTGGGGTCTCTGCGACCTTTCGACCCCTTTGGGCGACTGTTTGTTTGACGTCCCACGTGCAACTTATTGCATGGGGCTGTTGGTGGCCAATTAGCGCCAAAAAAGGTCAGAGGGCCGCGGAACTCTGGGGCCCGTCCCAGGGGCCCGTGACGGGACGCATACGTCAGTTTCGGGCCGATCGGACCTTTCTGTCCGCCCTTCACGGAGCACATGGTCCGATTTAATGGTGGCCCTCTCGCACACACAGACAGACATATGGTCAGAGTGAACCAAAGCGAGGAGAATTTCGCACTGCAAAAACACACACTCGGAGCCGATCTAGAAGCCCGCGATCCGGGATCTAGAACCGGGGGCCCCTCGACCACCAGGGCGGCGAATTTGGAGGCGGAGCGACCTTTCGACCCCTGGATTTCCGCAAGCCCACGTGCAACTTATTCAATGCAAACTTTACAGGCGCTTCCAGGTCAAGGGGGTCTTTTTCGGCCAAACGAGCAGTTCTGGACACGGAACTCTAGGACCCGTCCCAGGGGCCCGTGACGGGACGCACGCGCCGGTTTCGGGCCGATCGGACCTTTCTGTCACGCCGTCCACGAAACGCCTGTGAAAATGAATGGGATAAGTTGCACGTGTCAGTGGCTCCCGCCCGGCCCCCGGGGGTCCCACGGGCCCCAAACTCGACAGAAAGTTGCGTCACGTGGCCCTCTGCGACATACCGAGCGGGCTAGGTCGAGACATGCCGAGTTTATTTTTAGCCATTTTTTATGCACCTCTCTGTCTCACATTGATCTCTATGGGAGCATTCGTCTGCTAGGGTTAATTCAGCAGTTAGGGTTAGAGGGCCCGATAGGCTCCGGAAGCCTCCAGAGCCACGAGATTCGGGGGCCCGTGACGGCCGTCCGTGCCGAATCTCGAGGTCCTGTGACCTTTTGACCCTTTTGGGCGCCTGTTTTCTAGGTGTCCCACCTGCAACTTATTGCATGGGGCTGTTGGTGGCCAATTAGCGCCAAAAAAGGTCAAAGGGCCGCGGAACTCTGGGGCCCGTCCCCGGGGCCCGTGACGGGACGCATACGTAAGTTTCGGGCCGATCGGGCCTTTACAACAAACCGTTTGGCTCAAACGCATACTTAGAACCGACCTAGAACCAAGAAACACAGGATCTAGAACCGGGGGCCCCTGGACTGGCACCGTGTCGAATTTGGGGTCTCTGCGACCTTTCGACCCCTTTGGGCGACTGTTTGTTCGACGTCCCACGTGCAACTTATTGCATGGGGCTGTTGGTGGCCAATTAGCGCGAAAAAAGGTCAGAGGGCCGCGGAACTCTGGGGCCCGTCCCAGGGGCCCGTGACGGGTCGCGTACGTCAGTTTCGGGCCGATCGGACCTTTCTGTCCGCCGTCCACGAAACACCTGTGAAAATGAATGGGATAAGTTGCACGTGTCAGTGGCCCCTGTTCGGCCCCCGGGGGTCCCACGGGCCCCAAACACTGCGTGCCGGTAGTCCTCGGGCCCCCGAACAACATATCAGGAGGACGAGTCCCTAGAACGTTCGGGACATTTTTTGGCTGCCTTTGTTTAAGTTTCTCTCACGGGCCTCTTCCACTCATAGAGACCAACACCCTATTGAAGGGTCAACCCGAACCAGAGGGAGGATGATTTTAAACTGCAAAAAGACATGCTCGGAACCAATCCAGAACCCTGCGACCGTGGATCTAGAGCCGGGGGCCCCTAGACTACCACGGTGCCGAATTTGGAGTCGGTGCGACCTTTGGCCCCTGTTTTTGAACGTCCCACCTGCAACCTATTGCATGGGGCTGTTGGTGGCCAATTAGCGCCAAAAAAGGTCAGAGGGCCGCGGAACTCTGGGGCCCGTCCCAGGGGCCCGTGACGGGACGCACACGTCAGTTTGGGGCCGATCGGGCCTTTCCAATGAGCCGGTTTGCTGAAACCCATACTTAGAACCGACCCAGAACCAAGAAACACAGGATCTAGAACCGGGGGCCCCTGGACTGGCACCGTGTCGAATTTGGGGTCTCTGCGACCTTTCGACCCCTTTGGGCGACTGTTTGTTTGACGTCCCACGTGCAACTTATTGCATGGGGCTGTTGGTGGCCAATTAGCGCCAAAAAAGGTCAGAGGGCCGCGGAACTCTGGGGCCCGTCCCAGGGGCCCGTGACGGGACGCACACGTCAGTTTCGGGCCGATCGGGCCTCTCCAACGAGCCGGTTTGCTGAAACCCATACTTAGAACCGACCTAGAACCAAGAAACACAGGATCTAGAACCGGGGGCCCCTGGACTGGCACCGTGTCGAATTTGGGGTCTCTGCGACCTTTCGACCCCTTTGGGCGACTGTTTGTTTGACGTCCCACGTGCAACTTATTGCATGGGGCTGTTGGTGGCCAATTAGCGCGAAAAAAGGTCCGAGGGCCGCGGAACTCTGGGGCCCGTCCCAGGGGCCCGTGACGGGACGCATACGTCAGTTTCGGGCCGATCTGACCTTTCTGTCCGCCCTTCGCGTAGCACATGGCCTATGACTCAGGCTAAGCGGTACTGAGGAAGACTATGGTGAAGTTTAGGTGGTCAGGGGACCCCATAGGCACTTCGTGGCAACGAAGAAGAGGATAGGTGGTTAGGGGTCAAAATAGGCACTTCGTGGACGATGAGGAAGACTATGGTGAAGTTTAGGTGGTCAGGGGACCCCATAGGCACTTCGTGGCAAAGAAGAAGAGGATAGGTGGTTAGGGGTCAAAATAGGCACTTCGTGGACGATGAGGAAGACTATGGTGAAGTTTAGGTGGTCAGGGGACCCCATAGGCACTTCGTGGCAAAGAAGAAGAGGATAGGTGGTTAGGGGTCAAAATAGGCACTTCGTGGGCGATGAGGAAGACTATGGTGAAGTTTAGGTGGTCAGGGGACCCCATAGGCACTTCGTGGCAAAGAAGAAGAGGATAGGTGGTTAGGGGTCAAAATAGGCACTTCGTGGGCGATGAGGAAGACTATGGTGAAGTTTAGGTGGTCAGGGGACCCCATAGGCACTTCGTGGCAATGAAGAAGAAAATAGGTGGTTAGGGGTCAAAATAGGCGCTCCCCGGTACTGAGGAGGACTATGGTGAAGAGTAGGTAGTTGCCGGACCCCAAAAGCACTTGGTGGACCCCACCGTAGTGCACTGGCACCCCCAGAGGCGTCCACACAGAGCCTATGGTAATTTATGGTAATTTTGGCCACTTTATATGCGATTTTGGAAAAGGTCCCACTCACCATCCGAATAAGCAGCTCGTGTCGTCCATTTCGTGCACGCGGACCTCTGAATGCCTAGGGTGACAATGGCAACTTAAATGAATGGGGTGATTCCCACGAACAGCCTAGTTTCCCTTACTATCTTGAGGCCACGGGATGCTATCTTGAGGCCACGGGATGCTATCTTGAGGCCACGGGATGCTATCTTGAGGCCACGGGATGCTATCTTGAGGCCACGGGATGCTCTCTTGAGGCCACGGGATGCTATCTTGATGCCACGGGATGCTATCTTGAGGCCACGGGGTGCTAACTTGAGGCCACGGGATAGTATCTTGAGGCCACGGGATAGTATCTTGAGGCCACGGGATAGTATCTTGTGTGTGTGTGTGTGTGTGTGTGTGTGTGTGTGTGTAAAGTTTCAGTAGGTAGAAAGTTAGGTAGCAGCAGAATTAGCTAGCAGAATTAGCTAGCTAGCTAGTCTTCCTTGGGTCCGTGTGTGTGCGTGTGTGTGTGTGTGTGTGTGTGTGTGTGTTTCTGTGTGTGTGTCTGTGTGTAAAATTAGCTAGAAAGTTAGGTAGCAGCAGAAAGTAAGGTAGAACAGTTAGCCTATGTGTATTAGCATGTAGATACAAAGGGTTATCCCACCGGTCACTATTGTTGCCGGTGACATGTTTGTGAGTTCTATGACCACATTAAACAAAGTTGAGTAATTGCAAATGCATATATCAATACTAGACACCTTAAACATGATGTGTACCAAAAATCTATGTCCTATCTTTATGTTAACATACTTTAATAACCTTTTCTTTGGGAGCTTTCTTGCTGCCATCCTCTTCTCTTGGCGCAAAGAGGAAGTAAACTGCTCTGGTAATGTGACAATTTACAGTAAACATGCGACACTGCACATATTTTATTGAGACCCTTTATTATTTCAATATCTGCTGGAAATGCATTGATAGAACATTCAGTAACATTTTTATAGCCTTAGAAATGAAAAAAAAAAATTACGGTCACTATTGTGACCGGTGGGATTAATTAATAAACAATAATTTAATTACAACTACAAAATGTTGCAGAATAATGTAATTTATGAATGAATAATAGCCTATAAAGAACCTTTGTGCCAAAAGGGTTCTTTCTTGTCATTATAGAACCTTTTTAGCATAAAAGGTTATTTGGAGTTGAGTAAAGAACCCTATGCTTCATATATAGAACCCCAATGAACCTTTTTTTTTAAGAGTGTACACTGCTGACAAGGGTCAATGGACTTTTATGATATATCTTCAATGCATATTATGACTAGTCTTAATCACATTGTAGATATCTTAAATAAAAATTACCAGTCAAAATTGCAGAATATGCTTCCAAATGCTGAAAAACTAGCGTTTTTTTAGGGTTAGTTCACCCAAAAAACTAAAAATGGACTCACCCTCGAGCCATCCTAGGTGAATATGATTTTCTTCTTTCAGCCAAACACAATCTGAGTTAGGCTATATTAAAAATATCCTGGTTCTTCATCCATCATAAAATTAGCCGACTCCATACAGCCCAAGGGCAGTGGTTCTTAACCTTTTTTACTCCAAGGTCCCAAAATCAATACTGCAAACATACTTTGCAAAAATATCACTGCACACATTCTTTACAACTTAAAAGTACTTACTCTGCTTAGTCATAGCACAAGTCAACCTGCCATAACAAACAAGGCCACAGGGGGATGCCAAAGGACTGACTATACAAATCCATTCAGAACTATTAAACACATCAAAATACAAATTAAAAATAAAAACATTCTGAATGTGTGGAAACTCACCAATCTGAAGGCGGGTCGATGTAATTAGTCGACAGTTCCTCTGTCAGAACAAGCAATAGTGCTTTGGAGGGTCAGATGCCCACGGATCCACACAAACTTCTCCAAAACACGCTTCTTCTACGAGCAAAAACACTCACAGACAGAACATTCATTTTGACAACTACGTGAATATATTGAACTGTGTTAATGCAGAAATACAACGTTATTGCGATAAATGTATTTCTATGCTACATTTTATAAATGAGGCCCACAGTGTTCATTTATCAGTAACTCTGCTGAATGGGTTTCATATATTTGTGTACAGTAGAATTTAATTAAAGAGTTTTGGATGAAAGAAGGGAAGTGAAAGGTGACAACATGCCCCACATGCACATTGTAACATGACCATATGACAGCTTAAAATGTTATCTGATCTAATAAAACAAATAAAAGAAAAACAAAAATATTTTCGCAATAAAATACAATTAGCAATTTTTTCATATAAAATAATGGCATTTTTTAATAATTAAAAATACATATTTTTTTGAATTTGACAGCGAACACACCGGAAAACACAGCTATAGGCCTACAACATATAGATCAAAACATAATAATAATTAATATAAGAAATAGTAAGAAAATTTACTTTTGCTATGGTTAAATAAATGTTCAGTGATATCTTCCAAATATTTCAGAATTTTGATGCAATTTTTTCTCTATATAGTCTTGATATGGCAACTAGTAAATACACTAAGTTTCGTCATCGCCCACCCCTACTGAAGACTAGTAATAGCTGCTGGAATTTTGTTTTGTCATCACAATAATTCATTACAATATTAGTGTTTATATTCAGAGGATTCTTGTTTTTCTTTTTCTTCACAAGGGTTGGCATCGGGATTGGTGCCAATGTATGTGGGTGAGATTGCCCCTACCAGTCTAAGAGGAGCTCTGGGTACCCTGCACCAGCTGGCCATTGTCACAGGCATTCTTATCGCCCAGGTACAATAAACTTAATTTCTTAAGGTCGATCATACAGGTTTTTTCCCCTTTATTTTAATTTTCAATTTTCTTTCAAGCTCATAACTATTGTGACTGGTCTTCTAGTCCTTTATTATTTAATTTTCAATATTTTTTATTTTTCACTCCTTTCTCATTATCAATGTCATGATCTCCTCTTCAGATCTTAGGGCTGGAGTCTCTGTTGGGCAATGAGCAGCTGTGGCCGGTTTTGCTGGGTGTTACAGTTCTACCTACAGTCCTGCAGATGACGCTGTTGCCTTTCTGTCCGGAGAGCCCACGCTTCCTCTACATCATCCGCTGCCAAGAGCACCATGCAAAGAGCGGTGAGGAGCCATGGGTCATTTCTACAGTTTGGTGCATTAATGTCCCCATAAAACAATACTGCATATTTTACATAAAATGTTAAATCAACTTTTATACCATATGGTTTTTCCTGCATAAATTTGCACAAAACACTTAATGCTGAGAAGGTGCACAGGAGCAGTGCCATACAAAGCATTTGAGATGTCTGAACATTTATGTTTTAGAAAAAATCTAAGGCAGTTCTTCCTGTCCAAAAGAGTTAAAAGATTAAAACATATATGTAAAATATTATTTACATCAAGGCTCACACTAGAAACCTTGAAAATGACTAAAATTGCACCCTGGTGCCTCTGAAACACTCTGAGGAAAGCTGAATGACCGAAATGCATCAGTATGCAGTGTTTTAGTCCTTGCAGTGTTTTAGTCCTTGAAGGCTTTTTAACTTTTTTGGACTGGATTTGTTTTCTAAAAAATATGTTTGAAACCCAAACAAAGAGCATCTTCTGGAACATTTGTCTGAACATTTGTTTAACCTAGGCTATGTCATATCACAAATATTTGTAATTATATTTGCCTACTTTTAATATAATTTAAGAATGTTTGAATGGTAAACTAAATACACTCCTCTCTTCTTCAGCTTTGCGGCGTCTGACTGGCCGGCTGGAGGTCAGTGATGACTTGGCTGAGATGAAGGAGGAAAAGAGGAGGATGGACATGGAGAGGAAAGTGTCCATTCCTGAGCTCTTTCGCTCTTCTCTGTACCGGCAGCCCATTATCATCTCTATCATGCTGCAGCTCTCTCAGCAGCTGTCAGGAGTTAATGCTGTGAGTGCTGCAGTTGTCGTCTTATATAGCACTTTTTACAATACAGATTGTTTCAAAGCAGCTTTAGTGATAACAGGAAAATAATGCAATAGAGTGTGTTTCTGCTGTACAGCAGATCTTGAAGAAAATAGTGTAAAGTCCAGCTTAAGTAAGTTCAGTGATGGTTCATTTTTGTTGTAATTTTTTTTATTAATTTAGTTTATTTATATATATATATATATATATATATATATATATATATATATATATATATATATATATATATATATATGTATATATATATATATATATATATGAAGAGTTCAGATGCAAAAGCCTCTAAGTGCCATCTGAAATTTTCTTCTAGAATGATCATTTTTATCAAGCTTGTATATTTAAGTTCAGTAATTTCACTTAAATGGCTATGAAAATTACCTACTAATTGTCGTTGATAAAAACTTGATAAAAATTCTAGAAGAAAATTTCAGATGGCACTTAGAGGCTTTTGCATCTGAACTCTTCATATATACACTCACCGGCCACTTTATTAGGTACACCTGTCCAACTGCTCCTTAACACTTAATTTCTAAGCAGCCAATCACATGGCGGCAACTCAGTGCATTTAGGCATGTAGACATGGTCAAGACAATCTCCTGCAGTTCAAACCGAGCATCAGTATGGGGAAGAAAGGTGATTTGAGTGACTTTGAACGTGGCATGATTGTTGGTGCCAGAAGGGCTGGTCTGAGTATTTCAGAAACTGCTAATCTACTGGGATTTTCACGCACAACCATCTCTAGGGTTTACAGAGAATGGTCCGAAAAAGAAAAAACATCCAGTGAGCGGCAGTTCTGTGGGCGGAAATGCCTTGTTGATGCCAGAGGTCAGAGGAGAATGGCCAGACTGGTTCGAGCTGATAGAAGGGCAACAGTGACTCAAATAACCACCCGTTACAACCAAGGTGGGCAGAAGAGCATCTCTGAACGCACAGTACGTCGAACTTTGAGGCAGATGGGCTACAGCAGCAGAAGACCACACCGGGTGCCTCTCCTTTCAGCTAAGAACAGGAAACTGAGGCTACAATTTGCACAAGCTCATCGAAATTGGACAATAGAAGATTGGAAAAACGTTGCCTGGTCTGATGAGTCTCGATTTCTGCTGCGACATTCGGATGGTAGGGTCAGAATTTGGCGTCTACAACATGAAAGCATGGATCCATCCTGCCTTGTATCAACGGTTCAGGCTGGTGGTGGTGGTGTCATGGTGTGGGGAATATTTTCTTGGCACTCTTTGGGCCCCTTGGTACCAATTGAGCATCGTTGCAACGCCACAGCCTACCTGAGTATTGTTGCTGACCATGTCCATCCCTTTATGACCACAATGTACCCAACTTCTGATGGCTACTTTCAGCAGGATAATGCGCCATGTCATAAAGCTGGAATCATCTCAGACTGGTTTCTTGAACATGACAATGAGTTCGCTGTACTCAAATGGCCTCCACAGTCACCAGATCTCAATCCAATAGAGCATCTTTGGGATGTGGTGGAACGGGAGATTCGCATCATGGATGTGCAGCCGACAAATCTGCGGCAACTGTGTGATGCCATCATGTCAATATGGACCAAACTCCCTGAGGAATGCTTCCAGCACCTTGTTGAATCTATGCCACGAAGAATTGAGGCAGTTCTGAAGGCAAAAGGGGGTCCAACCCGTTACTAGCATGGGGTACCTAATAAAGTGGCCGGTGAGTGACCGGTACATTGGGTAGTTGGGTACAAGTTGGGTACATTGTGGTCATAAAGGGATGGACATGGTCAGCAACAATACTCAGGTAGGCTGTGGCGTTGCAACGATGCTCAATTGGTACCAAGGGGCCCAAAGAGTGCCAAGAAAATATTCCCCACACCATGACACCACCACCACCAGCCTGAACCGTTGATACAAGGCAGGATGGATCCATGCTTTCATGTTGTAGACGCCAAATTCTGACCCTACCATCCGAATGTCGCAGCAGAAATCGAGACTCATCAGACCAGGCAACGTTTTTCCAATCTTCTATTGTCCAATTTCGATGAGCTTGTGCAAATTGTAGCCTCAGTTTCCTGTTCTTAGCTGAAAGGAGAGGCACCCGGTGTGGTCTTCTGCTGCTGTAGCCCATCTGCCTCAAAGTTCGACGTACTGTGCGTTCAGAGATGCTCTTCTGCCCACCTTGGTTGTAACGGGTGGTTATTTGAGTCACTGTTGCCCTTCTATCAGCTCGAACCAGTCTGGCCATTCTCCTCTGACCTCTGGCATCAACAAGGCATTTCCGCCCACAGAACTGCCGCTCACTGGATGTTTTTTCTTTTTCGGACCATTCTCTGTAAACCCTAGAGATGGTTGTGCGTGAAAATCCCAGTAGATTAGCAGTTTCTGAAATACTCAGACCAGCCCTTCTGGCACCAACAATCATGCCACGTTCAAAGTCACTCAAATCACCTTTCTTCCCCATACTGATGCTCGGTTTGAACTGCAGGAGATTGTCTTGACCATGTCTACATGCCTAAATGCACTGAGTTGCCGCCATGTGATTGGCTGCTTAGAAATTAAGTGTTAAGGAGCAGTTGGACAGGTGTACCTAATAAAGTGGCCGGTGAGTGTATATAGCCACTCTGGAGAAAACAAGAAAAATTAAATGTCCCCAACTAAGCAAGCCAAAAGCCAAAGGCGACAGACTGGAGAAAAAAAAGCTGTGCTCAGTTATCTAAAAAAGAAAGATGACCTGAGATTAGTTTAAAGTAACAAAAAAAAAAAGTTAAATGCAACTCTTCTACAGGGTTTAAGTACCTTTGCTCAATTACCTGAATTACTTTTCTAAAATTACTTAATGTAACTGACCCTTCGTAAAATGGTGGCGCAAAAAATAAAGTGTTGAGCTAAACGATTAATGTTATCATTTATCACCATTAAGGGAAAAGAAGACTTTCAATACATTTTCATTTATGGCAGTAAAGATGTTTTTTCTAGAACAGTAAACTGAAACAAACTGAATGTGTGTGCAACATGTTTTTGAACCTGTTCTCATAATTGCTCTTGCATTCCACTGCTCAGATCTTCTATTATTCTACTGACATCTTCAAAAAGGCTGGGGTGGAGAGTCCAGTTTACGCCACCATAGGTGCTGGAGTTGTCAATTGCGCTTTCACTATAGTATCGGTATGTTATAATTATTATTATTTTTTAAAATAATTAATATATATTAAATGAAAAAAAAAAAAATCAAACAATATGAACCACATTATTAGCATGAACCAAGCCAAACTACAAATACATGTTTATTATGTGATGCCGATTACTGACATCGCTCACTTGTTCAATCTACAGGTCTTCCTGGTCGAGCGGATGGGTCGCCGGACACTCCACATGCTTGGACTTGCGGGAATGTGTATCTGTGCCATCATCATGACAATTGCCCTCACATTACTGGTCAGCCCAAAATACTTATCAGGAAAAGGATGGCAAAATATATGCCAAATATATATTTTTTTTTTACTTTGTAGATTTCCCTTTTAACTATTTACATAAAAATAGTTACTGGAAAAGGTACTCTTAAAAATCGAAAAAATCGAAAAAATCACTTGACAAGTCAGAAGGCTGGTTGTAAAATGTTCAAATACATTTGTTTAGCATTTTTCCTTGTCAGTGAATGCTGTCAAAATTATCATCACTTTTTAATGTCGGGTCCAACTTGAATCTTTAAAATGTGTAAAATGACAGACAGAGTATGAACTGTTGCTTTATAGCATATAGACAGATAAGAAGGTATAACTGTAAAGAATAACTCTCTGCTTTAGCAAAGGTGATGGATCATTAACATTTTTTTCTTTGTTCATTGACAGGAGACTGTGCCATCAATGAGCTACATTAGCATGATGGCCATTTTTGGTTTTGTGGCCTTCTTTGAGGTAGGGCCAGGTCCTATCCCTTGGTTCTTTGTGGCTGAACTCTTCTCACAAGGTCCCAGACCAGCAGCCATGGCAGTAGCTGGTTGCTCCAACTGGACTGCCAACTTCATCATTGGCATGGGCTTCCCGTATGTTGCTGTAAGTGGAGAGGAAACATTGTTTTATTTTGGATTCAATATTCCAATATATCAAATGTGTCTTACATCTATCAAACTCAATCTCTCCTTACCACAGAACCTATGTGGTCCATACGTTTTCCTGATCTTCGCTGTGCTCCTCCTTTTCTTTCTGGTCTTCACATTCTTCCGAGTTCCTGAGACACGAGGCAAGACTTTTGACCAGATCTCAGCCACCTTCCATGGTCATCCACAAAACATGATGGACATGGACCTAGACATGGATCAAGGGAAACACAGTACAGAGCTAGACTACCTAGGATCTGATGGGACAGAGAACTGAAGCCTGAGAATGAGAGATTGTGGATGGGGGCCAGAATCACCACAATTTACAGTTCTTTGTGGCTTGGAGAGGAAAATGCATACCAAAGACATTACTACTCAGAAGAGACTATGTGGTCTTTGGAAATTAAGTATTATAAAGAAGGATGTTGAACTTTTGCAATGTTGTTTGAAAAGGAGCAAGACTTGAGATTTGGTACTCTGCACTTTAACTGCACAAAGGTTTCCATATACCACAAAGCCAGCAATGCTTTTGCATACAACTAGTAGATCATACTGTTCTTTTAATTTTAGTGTTATTAGGATAATGGACCCTTTTCACATTTCCGGGGTTTTGAGAAACAGAAGTCTTCATAGTTGGGTAAACTTCTATAATGGTGAATGGGAGACAAAAGCAAATATAATTTTGTATTTCTATCTGCTCTAATAGCAAAGGCAAAAACATTGGTGATTGTGTTTTCATAACTTTCCAAAAGAGGGAAACATATGCAGATTGATTACAGCAGTCAGAAGAGAATAAGATGTAAAATTAGCTGCCACTCCCTCACAGAAGCATTGATTAATTTGTCATTTACTGCCAACCAAGATACATAACATGAAGTATAGCATTATGTGTAGGCTTTTTAATAAAAAGTTTCTAGATTTGCGATCTTGAAAACTGCAGAAACGCATCATTACAGTCTGTGAAAAGGGTCCATGAAACATTCTAATACTGTTTAGTAACAAACTGTCAAATGCTTTCAGTTTTTGCACAAAGCTAAAATGTTACCAGTAGATATTTAATGCTTATATCATACACTATCCTCAACACAATAGAGAAACTAGATATTTCAAATGGTCAATATTTTAATGACAGAATCAAACATCAAAACATACACATTTAATCATTTCAGACATGTAAAACTTCATAGGAATTATACAGGAAATTGTTTGTGCTTTATAGAGAACCTTTCTTATTCACTATATTAGAAATACATTAAAAAAAAGTTTCACTGAGAAATTAAATGTAAGATGTGTGCCGTTTGATGAGTGAAAAAAAGCTGACCTATATTCCTTATATGTTGACTTATATTGTCACTATATGCCACATTCTGAGATGTAACTAACTTATTTATATGATGGAATAAAACATGTTTTTGTTCTGACAAACCAACTGTACATTTACAAGCACAGGAAGTGTGACCAGCTTTTCACCAAGGTTTGGCACAATAGAACATGGATCAATTAAGCTTGATAAGTATG
>JAULUF010000003.1:17392500-17393631 GCA_031834385.1 Semotilus atromaculatus | reverse complement strand
TATCTATCTATCTATCTATCTATCTATCTGTCTATATGATAAATAAATGAATAAATCTTTTATCATATTATACATACTCACCTTTTGACCGTCTGGCATACAGCTTGACCTTTTTGACCTTGCGGTGATGGCCACATCACATGCGTTACGGGATCATATATGGTACGGCATCACAAGTGATTCTATCAACCTGGCAATTGTGCCATGATTCACTGGGGCACCACTCCCAAACCGAACGAGCCAGAGGAGCGGGGCCGAGCCCCTTCGAGTACACGTGATCCCATTAGTATGTGGACAAAACTTGAGCTCTGTAGGTTCAAAAAGTAGACGGCTGACCTACTGTTTTTCACCCCCATGGTGGCGCTAGAGCTCCCAAAGCGTGTGCAATCGACTCCCCGCCCTCCAATTACAATATATGGGCCGAGTCTCAGCTCTCTAGGATCAAACCGAACGAGCTAGAGGAGCGGGGGTGGCCTATTACCTTTCATTTCAGGACCTAAAAGCACCAGCCGTATCCATCCAACAACTCATCCGTATCTATCCAACAACTCTCCCGACCAGACCACACTAAAACCTACCCAGAATAGTAAATAACACTCAAAACAAGAGCCCTTTATAAAAAAGCCCAGGTTTAAACAGCCCACTCTAAAAAAAACTGTGCAGTACCATCTCTACACACCTGGTGGCGCTAGAGACACACACCAAACCAACACCAGTCGACTGGCCATCCCTCAATTAGTATACATACCAAGTTTCGTACAGATACAACCAAGCGTTGGAGATATATGGCCAGTTAAGCTTCAGCCAATCAGATGCCATATTTTAATGAGGGTGGTTACTAATGAGGATGAAACTCGTTTTTACCTCCCTACCTAACCCTAACCCTAACCCAGGCCTATAAACATTCACTTTTTTCAGACCTAACAATAAAAAAAATGCACAAAAATATCAAACTCATGTATCTATCTATCCATACTACCATCCATCCATCCTACCATCCATCCATCCATCCATCCATCCATACAGGCCTAAAAACATTCACTTTTTTCAGACAAAAAATTAAAAAATATGTTCAAAGTCGAACAAACTCATCTATCTATCTATCTATCTACCTACCTATCTATCTATCTA